>JBCNJP010006432.1:0-47173 GCA_039602395.1 Deinandra increscens subsp. villosa
TTGACAACGGGTTTAAGCGTGGGTTGGTTGATCCTACTCTTTTCTGTAGAAAAACGGGGGAGGATTTGCTGCTGGTACAGATCTACGTTGATGATATTATTTTTGGATGTTCAAATGAACAACTTTCGAGAGATTTCGAGAAGTTGATGCAAACAAAGTTTGAGATGAGTTCGATGGGGGAAATGTCGTTCTTCCTAGGTCTGCAAGTTCAACAATCGGATCAGGGTATCTTCATACATCAGACGAAGTATGTGCGAGATGTCCTGACTCGGTTCAAGGTGGAAGATGTTCGCATTCCGGGAACTCCGATTCAGTTGTCACATGGCTTATGTCCTGATGAAGACGGTGATAAAGTTGATGTCACGCGTTACAGGGCGATAATAGGTTCATTGATGTATTTGACAGCGAGTCGACCTGACATAATGTTTGCTGTTTGTTTGTGTTGCAGGTATCAGGCAGCTCCTCGGGTTTCGCATATGAATGCAGTTTTGTGGATTCTAGCTTATTTGAAGGGTAATTCAGATCTCGGGATCTAGTATCTTCATGATGATAAGTTCGACCTGTCGGCATATACAGATTCGGACTACGGCGGTTGTAAGATTAATTTCAAGTCAACCACGGCTGGATGTCAGTTTCTCGGCGATAGGTTGGTGTCTTGGCAGTGTAAGAAGCAGACTTCTGTTGCCACATCCACGGTTGAAGCTGAATATATAGCGGCTGCTAGTTGCTGCTCACAGGTTCTTTGGATCCAACAGCAGATGCGGGATTACGGTTTGAAGTTTCTTACTACACCAAATTACATAGATAATTCGGTTGCGATTTGCATAACCAAAAACCCCGTTCATCACTCTAAAACAAAACACATTGAAATCCGTTATCATTTTATCCGAGATTGCTTTGAAAAACACTTGATTGATTTGCAAAAGATTCACACTGATTTTCAAAAAGCGGATCTTTTCACAAAAGCTTTTGATAAAACCCGTTTCCGTTATCTTTTGCAAATCAACGGCATTCAAAAGTTACCAAGTTGAGTAACTTTCGGTTGATCATTTTTTTTTCCTTTTATTTTTCTTGTGTTTGTTTCTTTCCTTGTTTTAGAAAATCCAAAAATAGAGTTTAAAATAAAAATTGAGAAATTGATCCGACCAAGCGAGAAATGATAATACATCGGCATGTGTTATCAACCACGGATAAAGTAAAATTAAAGGCTGTAGGTTCTTGTTTGGTTAGTTAAATGCGTAAGGGTAAATCTGATATATGCGAGTATGATATAAACATAAAAATTGCTTGATTATTTGTGAGACACATCATGATGATTACTGTGTGATCTTGGCATCAAATAAAATGAAAAAGCAAAAACAGAATAAGAGATGTTCTGGTGTACGCATGTTTTCATTTTGCAAAGATTTAAACTTGTTTGATTTTCTTTATTTTGTCAAACGATCGGACTTTCTCTGCGTATCGAAAGATCGACCTGATTGTTCTTCATTTGACGTTCTGCTTTATTTTCTTTGGTGTTTCGTATAATCCATCGGACTTTCTCTGCGTGTACGTGAGTACCGACCTGATTGTTGTTGGATTATACAACTTCTGCTTTATTTTACATTTCTTATTTTCCTAAACAATCGGACTTTCTTAGCGTGCCTACCAGCCGACCTGATTGTTGTTTGTTTAGGGTTCTGCGTTATTTTTGCATGAAACACCATGAACGATAAATCTCTGTGAATATTAAATTCTGTGAAAAATACAAAAATAGTAAGAATAAGCCAGATTACCGGTATTTCTGGCTGTGTTGGTTTTCACATTATCAATGCTTACTAAATATATCTTAACATATCAGAAAGCTATAAAAATTGATCTACCCAAACTGAAATAAATTGAAAAATTGTATTTGCTGCCAACTAGACTTGCATGCTGATTAAAAAATGAAATTGAAGTGTGTCTGATACATATTGACCGATATGATCTCGCGTCTGGATCTTTCTCACAAAAATACTTAAGTTATATCAGTTCTAGTTATTTCATTTCATTTCTGTTTGGTTTGTTTCTTTGATTATCAGAAAAATCCAAAAATATTTTAGGTGTGTTTAGCATATTTTTTAAAAAATTCAAAAAGATTTTTGGTGTGCTTAAAAATTTACAAAAATCAAAAATATTTTGATTCTGCTTTATTTTCGATCAACCGTTAGTGAAAAATTACAAATTATGCCGGAAACAACCAAATGGACTTGATTCCAGAAATTTCATCAGAAAATTGAACGAAGTTTGAGATTTATTGATAAATTTAAAAAAACTTTTGAGGTTCAATTTGAAAAATTCATCAAAATCAGGGGTAATTTTTGAAATTTGTGCAAATCTCCAAACTTCAAGTTCGGACGTCCGAACGTGAAGATCGGACGACCGAATGTGAGGATCGGAGGTCCGAATTCCACAATCGGACAAGATTTGGGATGGCCGATGGGGAGGTTCGGAGCTACTGTTCGGCCGATCTCGAGGATCGGAGGTCCGAACATAGCTGGCTATAAATACGCCAAACGTGAGGTTCGGAGGTCATTGTTACTGTTTGACTCCGAACGCACACCGAACCTCTGCCCAAATTTTCAACTTTTGATTCATTGTGTTTTAGGCGATTTTGCGACTGTTTCTAGGTAGATCTTGAATTTCCGAATGCATTGGTAGTCTTTGATTGGTTTTTAACCCTTGTTTTGTGAGGTTTTTGACTGAAAAACTTGTTCGGACCTCTAACAGTTCTAGATCTGAAAATAGGTTAATAAAACTGTGTTTTTATCAATTAAAATTGACTCCTATGTGTTGCTTGTCATATTCCGACTGTGTGTGTGGTTTGAAAGTGTTTGATTTGGTCATTTCATCGATTTTGAGATTCAAAATTGTCGGAGTTCTTCAGGCTCCGAACCCGGAGTTCGGAGGCTCCGAATTTGGGATTCGGAGGAGGATCGGACAGAGTTCGGCGGAACTCAAAATTTTGTTCAAATGTTGTTCGTTTACGCAAACGAAAATGATTCGACAAAATCGATGATAATATTTGTTAATCACATTGAATTTAATGAATGTTTTCTTTTATGTGTTTTTCAGATATGGCCAACGATTTAAAGATCGGTGATAAACATAACATTTGTGCACACATCGGGGTCACACGAGGCAAACTTGATAAATTTGGAGGACCTGGAATATTCGATTTTCTGAGACGATCAAGAATATATCATGCTATTACTCAACAGTGTGATGTATACAGAGACATTATTCTAGAATTCTGGAGTACGGCTCATACAATTTCTGATCCACCAATCAGAATTGCTGCAACAGTACAAGGCCGACCAGTTCAGATCACAGAAGCTGATATTCGCAGGGTGTTGCAGTTAGAGTCTGATTCACCAAATGCCAGAATTGAGTTTCCTCATGAAGACAACATGGCATTCTTGAAGCGTATTTGGTATACTGACGATCCAAGCAAGGAGTGGGTGTACAAATCGTCGCTGAGTGTCCCATACAAGTATCTGGCGCATGTATTATTGGTTTGTTTAGGACACAGAATTTCAGGGCATGATGAAGTTCAACAAATTATTCTGTCCTTGATGAATGCATTGGTGTTGAATAGACCGTACAATGTGTCTGGGATGATTTTTCACTATATGAGAGACAATCTGACACAACGTCAGAAGGAGGCTGCAATATATCCCAGATTTATGGTGCTGAATGATTTATATCCAGTTTTGACAAAGAATGCAGCACACAGAATGGAGTTAAAGCATATGACGAAGGCAAGTGTTGGGGCTCTGGCGTCTTACCAAAAGAAGGCACCAGAGTTTCATCCTAAATTGAAAAGATTGATTGGCCATCTAGCCAATGTCAATTATGTAGCACCAGTTTTGGGTGCAACTCGTCATAATGATGGAAGTGATTCAGAGGAGCTCGATTATAGTTGGATTGAAGAGCAAAATCAAATACCTCAGCAAGGAAGGGTGAAAAGGCCTAAGAGGCAGATACCAATTGTTCAAGAACAAGTAAATCAAGAACCACGACCGGAACTTGTTTCCCAACCGCCAATGTCTGAACCGGTGGTCTCAGCACATGCTACTGTGACTGAGACACCAGCGGTTAATACCCTAGTTGATGAATCTGAGTCTGATGATGATTTCATGGATACTGGGGCTGACTCTGAGGACTTGTCGGAACCTAATGATCCGTTTGTCCGTGTTCTGATTAACTCTAAGTATGTGAAGCTGCTGAAGGGAAGTGATGAGCATATTGCTTACAGAGTCAGTCAGAAGAAAAGCATCGACCGTTATCAGAGTCGAGTATATGATGTGGTGGCTTCTGAATCTGATGAAGACTACAATCCTGAAACCGAGGGGATTTCTGGTAAAGGTAAACAGTCGGTGGCTGGTTCATCTGTTACTCCATCTAAAGGGAGGAAGAAATCAGTAGTTGGAGGCAGAATGAAGCAGAGAAAGGGTGTAGGTGTGCAGCAGTTTGTCTTGCAACCTCGTACCAGTGTTTCTACATCTACTACAGCTGCTTCAATAGTTCAGACTTCAGTGTCTGATACTCAAGCTGAATTTCTGTGAAATTTGATGAATGCTAGTCAATCGACAACTGCTGGCACAGCACCTTCAGCAAGTGCTGGTGTGCAGTCTGTTAGTCAGCCTATGGGATCTTCAACACCAATTTTCACAACTGCAACTGCATCTACTCAGTCTACACCAGATGTAAATTTTAATTTTGAAGAAGGTTCAGTGTCTTTCTCTCAGACGAGTATCTTACTGTTTTGGCTAAAAATTACTTAAGTTAAATTAGCAAAGTTTGAACCAAATTTGAATGTGAGGTTAGGTGTCTAATATTCAGATATGAAAATAGCTTGAAATAATCCTGGGACAATTACAGAATTCCAGGGACAAATCACTAGAATCCTGGGTAAAAACTTAGATTTGTTTATGAAATCAGTTGAGAGACTTAGCAACACAAACGAATACTCAAAAGTAGGCAAGAACACCGAGATTTGACTAGGGAAAAGCCCTTAGCCCTTAGATGTCTCTAAGGCGCCGCCGGCATAAAAACCCCGGGTAGCGATAACACACGCTACCAATTTATTGATCACCGAAAAGTATTGATTACAATGAGTTTGCAGAGAATTTAGTACGAGAATACAGTGAGTAAAGCTCGAATGAGCCGAAAAAAGAAAGACTAAGTGTCCTATTTATATGCTAGGTCTTCAACCGTTTCTCCGATATTCCAGGGATCCTCTCTTCAACGTCTCTTTCCGTTATTTGACCGAGTTTCCAGCTAACAACCTTTGACCACGTGCTAAATAAGTCTTCTCCTTGTTTCATGCGACCGTTAGAAGACCATGTCAACCTGTCCTTGATCAAATAATGACATCGAAACAGTTAGTAACAATGCCCTAGCATGCAGGGTCATTTCCACATGCTGGGTCATTATAGCAATAAGGGTAACCCTGGATTAGATGACATAATATAAAAAATAAAGTAAAGGTAAACTTCCCCGTCTGGTGTTAACATTCTGGGTCACTGAACATTGCCTGCATCCAGGGTCATGTAATCCTGGGTCATACCTGCTCTGTGTCCATCCAGGGTTACTTTGTAATCTTACCTGTGCCCTGGATTATTAACCGAGAATTCGGGGTATAACAATTGCCCCCAAATTTTCGCAAGTGGATAAGAACTTACAGCTGTGAAAATTTGAAATTTCGGGTCACATCACCCATCATCTTTAATCGTGGCCGTTAAGCCTGCATCCATGACGCCACGTCTCAGGAGATTTCGCTTCACCTCTGTAACTTCCCACTCCCCTTAAATACTACCCTTAACCTCTCCTTTCTTCACATAAACTTTTCGAGAGCAAGGGTTTTCATTCGACGATTCCAACTTCTGATTCCCTTCATTCAGGTAAATTTTCCAATCTTGCTTTCTTCTTCGTTAGCTCCGACCATGACCCGTAAGAAAATACGAGCAGAGACGACGGCTGCGGAGACTGGAATCGAGGATTTCCTCGATCAGTTTTACTTGCAAAGCCGAGCGCTCGAAGCTTGTACCTTCACCGATGATGACATAGCTGCGTTGTTGTCGTCGGGCCTTTTCCCGGAATCCGCAGAGATCCGACCCTTCGACAAAAGGGTTCGATCAGACTTCTGCTCAAAGACTTGGGTCTGCTTTCCATTTACTCCTTTCTCCATGGGTCTTTCTTACCCTTTCTCCGGCCTCCTGGCCGAATTTTTCAAGGCCACCGGTCTTGCCTATGCCCAAACCCTACCTATCATTTGGAGGATCCTGGGTACCATCGATCGGCTGAACAATGAGTTCGATTCCCTGGTTGGTCTGCCTGAGCTGGCCCTGGGTTACGAACTCAAATCCCACGGCAACAATCGATTTCTGTTCAAGGCCCTGAGCAAAGAGGTTCAGATGATTCCTCTGGCTTCCTTTTTTGAGGAATGGAAAGGGAAATTTTTCTTTGTCAAGAGGTCCACAATTCCAGGAGGGATGAGCCTTCCAGTTAGATGGAGAGTAGATGGTAGGTTTTTACCTGCATTAGGGATTAGGATTTTATTCTATTCAAATACTGACCTTGGATATTTGTTCTGCAGTTCCTAGCTTAAGCTCCATTGGACCTGCAAATCCTAGGACGTTCGAGAGATTTGAAGCTTTCCTCAGCATCAACGAAGTGGACCGAGAGTTCAGGACAGACCTCCACCAAGCTGCTTCATCTACCTCCCACAGCATGTCAAGTTGTAAGTATCTTGGTACTCTGCTTTTTGGACCTAGGATTTTCTCTGGATTCTGTTAATTTCTTATGCTTTTTCAGCCGCTGCCACTCCTGTCAACCTGGAAAACATTGATCTGGACGACTTTTTGCTAGGGGACTCCGAGCAGGACCTGCAAGTCATTACCTCTGTGAAGACCGAACCTATGACGGCTCCCAAAGCTCCTCCCTCCAGGACTTCTGGTACTAAGCGCAAGACCAGGGCCACTGCCACTGCTTCTGCTCCCGTTGTGCAATCTCTGGAGAACCTGGATGCCGCCGAGCTCCGTGCCCATGCCGAGGCCTCTTCCCGTCAAGTAAGTTAATCCTGGGTATCCCTGAATTTTCTACACGATAAACAATTCAAGGTCATAATTGTTAATAACATTACCTTCTCTTGCAGATTGCTAGCCGATTCGTGGAGATGGTCTGGGCCGCTGAGAAGCGAGCCCAGGATGCTGAGGTTGCTGCTAAGAAGGAGGTTACTGCCCTGACCAAGGAGTTGAACTCGCTCAGGATAGTGGCCAACAAGAACTTGGGTCTAGTGCATGATCTTGAGAAGAAGGCAGTGGAGGCACGGGCTGCGCATGAGTCTGCCTTAGCCGCTAAGGGCGATGAAGGCAAGCTCATCGCTCGCATCTCCCTTTTCCAGTGCAGGTTGAAAATGGCGAAGGAGGCAAGGGATTTGGGGTTTCAGAACCCCAACTGGGATGTGTCCGACTGGGCAAAGAAACTGCGCAATTTAGGCGCCACCATCCCTGCAGGGTGTGACCCTGAAATCGGCCCTGGATCCAGCAAAAGCACCCCATCCAAGGGCTCTGCTGGCCACGCCATGGATATCGACCAGCCCAAGGGAGGAGAGCAGCCGACCCAGGACCCGAAGGCAGCAGAGAAGGCAGCGGAGGAGAAGGAAGCGAAGGAGGTGCCCCAGGATGAAGCTTGAAGAACAGGGGTCACCTTCTTATGTTTTGTGGTTCATGTTTGTTTGAAAACAATTTTATTTTTATGCATGTGATGGTTTACCGGATGATGTTTCCCGGTTTCTTTTGTTTAAGACAATGACCTACCCCTGGATGCGATACCCAGGGTCTTTTGACATGTCCCAGCCTGGGATGTCCGGAGCTTTTCCGGGCCCAGGTTGGGTTTTATATATAACTGCTTTAACTACATACCGGTGTTTGACACATTTGAATGATATTTGTAATGTATGGAATGGTTCTAGGGTTTACCTTAGCAATCCTGGGTTGCCCCCAGGATCTTAGGATTCCTCGTAGCTTTAGCAGACTTGTGAATGTTTCCTGTAATAGGAACATATCGATTAGAATTAACTAGACAAGGAGTTAATTTCCTTCGGCTTTGACCGTTATGACCCTGGATTAAGTCAATAATCCTGGGTCATTAGGTAATCTTTGAGTTGTTTCTGGGGTCAGGCCCTGTGCCGTACTGGCGAACTGGGGTCAAGCCCGGTGCCGTACTGGCGAACTGGGGTCAAGCCCGGTGCCGTACTGGCGAAATCTAGGGACCACCTCATGCCGTACCGGCGAACTAGGGTATTGCCTCGGATGTCTTAAGTTGGTACGTTAGCACCAATCCGTCTTGAAAACGCGTTAATCGTTTTAAGCCTTGAGAGATCCGCATATGTCCCTGGATTGCAAGGTTGCCACCAATGCTCTTAACACGGATGATCTCACAATCCCAGGGTTTCATACTTGGATCACGTGCGTCTCGGGCGAGGCAAAAGTTGCCAACGTGCGCTCCAGGCGAGGCGTGATAGCCCATATTCGGATGAAGGACGCATAATCCTTAAACCTTAGGAATGGGTTTAAAATTCACCCATACGGAAGAGAGATGGCCAGTCTCAATACTTAGGAGAAACACGTTTGTTGCATTTGACTTGGAGTACCTTGAGTATTCTTCGCCTCGTATGCCTTGAATTTCCGATCATCCTGCACCTTGAATACCTTGAATCCTGGGATACCCTGGATTTTAGGCAATCCGTCTTGCAAAACATAGATCTTAGTAAATTCAAAACATTAAACGATAATCTTAAAAATGAAATGCAACATGTAACTAATGTCAGTAAATAAATAATGAAAACAAAATATATAAGGAAATAGGTAAATTAAGTGAGAAGAACTGACCTGAGTTTCCATCGTGAAATCTCAAAATAAAACACATACCTGAGTAACTGAATCCTGGGACAGAAGGTCTTACATGAAATATGCTTTGAGGTGTATCGCATTCCAAGGTCTTGGCAACAAGTCTCCTTCCATATTAGCTAGCCAATATGCCCCCTTGCCAGCCTCAGAATCAATCAAATAAGGACCTTCCCACTTAGGAGCTAACTTTCCGTCCCCTGGATTTGTCGTATTCTGAAACGCCTTTCTTAGGACCAGGTCTCCTACCTTGAATCTTCTGATCCTTACATGCTTGTTATAGGTCTTCGAAATTCTTTGCTGATAAGCCGCCATTCTCCAAGCCGCTTGGTCTCTCATCTCATCCAGGGTATCCAAGTCTTCAACCAGGGACTGATTATTCAAATCCTGGGTCTGACCACTGACCCTGAATGTCGGGATCACCATTTCCGTTGGGATGACTGCTTCTGTGCCAAATACCAGGGAATACGGGGTCTGACCCGTGGCGTTCTTGGAGGTAGTCCTATCTGCCCACAATGCTAAGGGTAACTCCTCTGCCCATTTTCCCTTTTTCTCCTTCAGTCTCTTCTTCAGGTTGTTTATGATGATCTTGTTGCTTGACTCGGCTTGACCATTGGCTTGAGGGTGTACTGGAGTTGACGTTATCATCTTGATGCCCCAGGATTCACAGAATCCTGTGGTCCTACTTCCAATAAATTGAGAGCCATTATCACAGACGATCTCAGATGGTACTCCAAACCTTGTCAATATGTTCCTTTTAATGAAGGATATGACCTCTTTTTCCCTGACTTGAACGTACGCTTCGGCTTCAATCCATTTTGAGAAGTAATCCGTCATTGCTAACATGAATACCTTTCCTCCAGGGGCTTTGGGTAGCTTACCAACAATGTCCATCCCCCACTTCATGAAGGGCCAGGATGCTGGAATTGGGTACAGAGGCTCTGCAGGCTGGTGAGGCACATTGGCGTGTCTTTGACATGCGTCACATTTCTGGGAGAAATCCTGGGCATCTTTTCTCATTGTTGGCCAATAGTACCCTGTTCTTAGGATTTTGGACATCAGGGACCTGCCCCCTGCATGATTTCCACAGTCACCTTCATGGATGTCTTTAAGCACTTCCTGGGCCTCGTCCTTCTCCAAGCATCTTAAATACGTACCTGCAAAAGATTTTTTATATAGTATATCTTTGATAATTACATACCTGGCTATTCTTATCCTGAATGCACGGGCGTCTTTCTCGGTTTCTGGTATGGTACCATCCTGCAAATATTGAATAATCGGCCTAGTCCAGGACTCCTTAGTAGAATCCTGGGTACTGGACACCAGGGTCTCACCTGCTATGTCAGAATCCTGGGAATCCATACCTTGGTCTATGGCCGGTGTTAGTATGTGAATAATAGGAATATGAGTATCTTCAAGTGCTTTGAATGCTGAACCTAAGTTTGCTAGTGCATCTGCTTCAGCATTCTCTTCCCTTGGAACTTGTTGAATATTAAAATTTTGAAAATCTTGGGACATTCGTTTTACCACTTCCAAGTACTTGACTAATTTCTCTCCCTTAGCTGCATAAGAGCCATTAAAATGGTTAGCTAAAAGAAGAGAGTCTACATATACCTGAATGTGTTGAATTCCCAGGTGTAATGCTAGGTGTAACCCAGCAATTAGGGCTTCATATTCAGCTTCATTGTTAGTTGCTTGAAATCCGCATCTAACAGCCTGGGGTATCATGTCCCCCTGTGGCGATTTCAGTACTATTCCAAGGCCTGTCCCCCTGATATTTGATGCTCCATCAGTGAACAAGGACCAGCACCCTGAAATTTCCTCTTGTTGAAGCTGCTGCAATTCATGGTCTGCTTCTTGCTGTATGTCGGTACTGAAATCAGCCACAAAATCAGCTAGAGCCTGATATTTTATAGCTGTTCTGGCCTCGTAGATCAGATCATATGCGCTGAGCTTCACCGACCACTTAGCCATTCGACCTGACATTTCTGGTTTTCGCAAAACAGACTTTATAGGATAGTTAGTTCTAACATGAATTGTATGAGTTTCGAAATAATGTCTAAGTTTAGTGGATGCCATACATAGGGCTAATATAAGTTTTTCAAGGTGCGAGTACCTTGATTCAGCATCAAGCAAACTTTTACTTACATAATATATAGGGTGTTGCTGACCTTCTGCATCCTTGGTCAGGACTGCACTTACCGTGTTTCTAGACACCGCCAAATACAGGGACAGGGGTTCCCCTGGATTAGGCTTCATTAACAAGGGTGCCGTGGATAAGTATACCTTCAAATCCTAGAAAGCTTTCTCATGTTGCTCCTTCCATTCGAATTTCTTGTTTTTCCTCAGGATATCATAAAATTCCCTGCATCTTTCCGAGGATTTCGATATAAATCTGTTAAGGGCAGCGATTCTACCTGTAAGTCTTTGAACTTCCTTGGTGCTGGTTGGTGATTTCAGGTTGGCAATTGCCCTGATCTGTTCTGGACTTGCCTCAATTCCTCTTTTGGTCACCATGTATCCCAGGAATTTACCTGCTCCAACTCCAAAGTGGCATTTCTCCGGGTTCAGCTTCATGTTGTATTTATCCAAGATATCAAAGGAATCCCTGACATCTTGGACATGGTCATTAGTGACCATGGATTTGACCACCATATCGTCGATATAGACCTCCATTGTGTCCCCCAGCTTCTCTTTGAACATCATGTTGACCAACCTCTGATATGTTGCCCCTGCATTTTTCAATCCAAAAGGCATAACTATGTAACAATATATACCTGTCGGTGTTATGAATGTTGTGTCTTCCTGATCCTGGGGTTCCATCTGAATTTGCTGAAATCCTGAAGTTGCATCCATGAAAGTCAGCATTTCATGGCCTGCCGTTGCATCAACCATGGAGTCTATGTGAGGTAAGGGGAATGGATCTTTTGGGCATGCACGGTTCAGGTCCGTGTAATCCACGCATACCCTCCATTTGCCATTCTTTTTTCCCACCACCACCACATTAGCCAGCCACCTGGGAAACTTGACCTCTCTTATCATCCCTGCTTTTAGTAATCTGTCCACTTCCTCTTGGATTATGATGTTCTTCTCTGGCGCAAACTTCCTTCTCTTTTGATGTATTGGCCTGAAAGAATTATCAATTCCAAGTTTATGTGTTATAATAGATTTGGAGATACCTGTCATATCATCGTGGGATCAGGCGAAGGTTGACATCCTGGTCCTGAGTAGATTCACTAATTGCTCCTCTATCGGCCCTGGAATATTCGTCCCAATATAGACCTTTTTCCCTGGATTTGAGGGGTCTAGTTCAACAGCTTTGACATCCTGTTCCCTCGCTTCCAAGGATTCCCGGGCCTTCTTCTTTAATTGCTATGCTTGCCTTGATTTGGAAGATGTCTTCATCGCCGTGGTGTAACATTCCTTAGCTTCTTGCTGATCACTGTTGATTGTGATCACACCCCAAGGTGTTGGTATCTTCACGCATTGATGATAAGTTGAGGGTACAGCCCTGTTGTCGTGAATCCAGGGTCTACCCAGGATTACATTGTATCCTGATGGTGCGTCCATCACACAGAAGCGCTGGACCGAATTGAGTCCCTCTACATAGACTGGAAGCTTTACTTCTCCCAGAGTGTTCTTCGTTTCACCACTGAAACCCACAAGTACCGTGGATTTCGAGATGATCTCTGTGTGCGGGATTCCCATCTTGTTCAAGGCTTCTAATTGGATTATGTTTACTGAGCTTCCTCCATCAATCAGAATCCTTTTCACGACGATGTTGGCAATATGAAGAGTTATCACTAGCCCATCGTGATGAGGGTCTATGATGTTGTGTCTATCATCTTCTCCAAATGTAATTTCTTTGAGATCTGGCTGAATAGAGCTCTTCCTGGGTCTTTGGTCCCTGTCTGATTTTGATTCCTTGGCGTGTCTCTTTGCTGCAGAATAAGAAGTACCACAGATATCAGAACCACCAGAAATGAAATGGACTACCTTAGCATCCGGGGGTGGTGATGATGCTCTTTCGGGATGGTCATCGGAACGTCTATAATCCTGGGACCTTGCATCATTGTCCCTGGATTTTGGATTCTGTTCCCTGGATTTGTCCTTCTTCTTTCCCAATAGTTCCTTTAGGTAGCCTTTGCTGAGTAGATAACTGATCTCTCTTCGCAGGGCCATGCAATCTTCAGTTTGATGACCAAAGTCTTCGTGGTAGGCACACCATTTGGACTTGTCCTTCCACGTAGAGGGTTTATCGCTCTTTCTGGGCCATCTTGCTTTGTCGCCGAGATCCTGCATAGCATACATCACACCAGAAACATCAGTAGTAAAGCAATAGTCATTAAAAGAAGGATATTCTTCATCGTCCTCATCCTGTTCCACATTGTTCACCCGGCGCTCATCAGGCCTTGAGTAAGGCTTTGATCTCTGTGACCTAGGATGTGTGGATTCTGACTTTCTGCTGGAACCGTTGGATCCTGGGGAGGACTCATTCTTTCCCAGGATTTTCCTATCTTCCTCCAGTCTGATGAAGCGGAGAGCCCTGTGACGAACTTCATCCATCTTATGACATGGGTTCATGACTAGGTCCTCGTAAAACAACGAGTCCTTGTTTAGTCCCATTTTAAAGGCTTGAACTGCAGTTGCCATATCCATGTTTGGGATTTCCAGAGCTTCTCTGCTGAATCTGCTGACGTAGTTCCTTAAGGTTTCACCTGCATTCTGAGTTACCCTATACAGATCACTCGTTAGTTTTTCAAAACTACGACTACAAGAAAATTGACTGTTAAACAAATTAACTAATTGTGAAAATGAAGCAATAGAATAAGGAGGAATGTTTAGGAGCCATTTGAGAGCTGCCCCCGTTAAGGTGGACCCAAACCCCTTACATAGGCAGGCTTCCTTAATTTCAGGTGGCATGTGAATAATCTCCATTCTTTCGCGGTATTGCGCCACATGCTCTTCTGGGTCTGTGGTGCCGTCGTAAAGCTTCATACTGGGTGTTTGGAACCTCTTGGGAATTTCTACGTCACAGATTGGTGGAGCAAATCTGGACATCCTATGGCTTGAGGGCCCAACTTCAGGGATTGGCTGCACAACTCCTGGGACACTCGAGATCATTTGCTTGAGCTTTTGGATTTCTCGTTCCACAGATGGGCTCATTCCTGAATCCTGCACAGAATTGTTAGTATTGGAATAATGGGTGAAAGGTTGAGGAATGTTACCAACATCCTGGGGCATATTTGTCCCAGGATTAGTGATCGGCTCTCTGACGGTAGTCATTCTGGATAAATCAGCATGGGCCATTTGAGCAGGGAAGGATGTTGATCTCCAGTTCAGTGGTGCGACAGCTTCATGTACCCTGGAATTAGTTCCAGGGGTATCGAAATTCAGAATTCTGGGATCGAGTGGTGATGGCTGAGTCGTCATGGCTCTGGGTAACTCTGATCTCAAGCTGGTCAATTGAGCCATGAATTCCTTGTTCACCTTCTGTTGGAGTTCCATATGGCGCTCCAACCTACCGAACGTGGCTAGGATATCAGTGTCAGATATTAAGACAGGGTCTTCTTGGATGTTTTCAGTTTCAATCACTTCATGGTTGACCCCAGGTCCGTCACTGCGCGTAGCTGAGGTTGAGGCATTAAACCCTGGAGCCGATGAAGTGACTCCACTTGTCGCAATACCGGTCCTTGGACCCGGTTGGTTAACTCCAGTTGTTGAAGCAGTCACAGCAGAAACAGAGACATTCGAGGTGTTCATTTGTGTTGACATTTTTTGATAGATTTTGGCAAAAATCAAGTTTAGGACAAATCTGAAAAGAGTTTGACAAAAAATTGACACCAATTGCCCCACGGTGGGCGCCAAATTGTTTTGGCTAAAAACTACTTAAGTTAAATTAGCAAAGTTTGAACCAAATTTGAATGTGAGGTTAGGTGTCTAATATTCAGATATGAAAATAGCTTGAAATAATCCTGGGACAATTACAGAATTCCAGGGACAAATCACTAGAATCCTGGGTAAAAACTTAGATTTGTTTATGAAATCAGTTGAGAGACTTAGCAACACAAACGAATACTCAAAAGTAGGCAAGAACACCGAGATTTGACTAGGGAAAAGCCCTTAGCCCTTAGATGTCTCTAAGGCGCCGCCGGCATAAAAACCCCGGGTAGCGATAACACACGCTACCAATTTATTGATCACCGAAAAGTATTGATTACAATGAGTTTGCAGAGAATTTAGTACGAGAATACAGTGAGTAAAGCTCGAATGAGCCGAAAAAAGAAAGACTAAGTGTCCTATTTATATGCTAGGTCTTCAACCGTTTCTCCGATATTCCAGGGATCCTCTCTTCAACGTCTCTTTCCGTTATTTGACCGAGTTTCCAGCTAACAACCTTTGACCACGTGCTAAATAAGTCTTCTCCTTGTTTCATGCGACCGTTAGAAGACCATGTCAACCTGTCCTTGATCAAATAATGACATCGAAACAGTTAGTAACAATGCCCTAGCATGCAGGGTCATTTCCACATGCTGGGTCATTATAGCAATAAGGGTAACCCTGGATTAGATGACATAATATAAAAAATAAAGTAAAGGTAAACTTCCCCGTCTGGTGTTAACATTCTGGGTCACTGAACATTGCCTGCATCCAGGGTCATGTAATCCTGGGTCATACCTGCTCTGTGTCCATCCAGGGTTACTTTGTAATCTTACCTGTGCCCTGGATTATTAACCGAGAATTCGGGGTATAACACTTACAAAGCGCATTATCTGATCAACAATCACAGATTGATGCCTTGAAGGCTAAAACTGAAGCTCAAGAGAAGATGATTACAGTGCTGTGTTTTGATAATGAAGATTTGAATCAGCGGGTTGTATCTCTGCAACGTCGTGATGATATTAAAGATCAGGAGATTATCAGATTGAAGCAGGTTAGTCAGAATCAGTCAAAAATGCTTCTTGATATGAATGAGCAATTAAAGTTCTTGATGGAGAAATTTAAAGCTGAGGGGGAGTTAGGAGACGGTTCAGGGTGTAATGAAGACCCAATGCATTTCTTGAACGATGATCCTGACCAAGATGACTAAGGGAATGTTGATGGCGGTCTAGGCCCATCTGGAACTACGAGTTCGGGTGCTGGTGCATCATCATCCCAGGGGGAGAAGGATTCAAGAGAAGCAGTGCCAATTTCGGTGATTCCATCTAGTCAAGCAGCAAAAAGTCTGAATGAATTTGCTGAAATGCTACATACGCTTGAAGAGGGGGAATTTGTTGGTGAGTTGACGGTGGAAGAGTTAAAGCGAGTGTTTGAATTAAATGAAGAAGAGCTTAGAAAGACAGCTGAGAAAGAACCAGAGAAATACAACGAACCAGAACCAGAGTCTGATGATGACATTGATGGTATATTTGAAGAAGAAGTTGAAGTGGAGGATATTACAGAGGAAGAGTATCCAGATCTGTACTCCAACTTCAATAACAACCAAGCTGGTGATGAGTTTGAAGTATTTCCTAAAGAGAAAGATGCTGAAGCTGAAGAGGTTTTGAAAAAGAAAGAAGCTGAGAAACCTGAAGACCCGGTGGTTAAAGAGGCATAGTTTCAGAAACAGAATCAGACATTTAAAGAATTTATGAAAGCGTTTCATGCAAACTATGTTCCGCCTCCGAAACCAGTTAAGCAAAGATCGTCTTTCAAGTTTAAGGGTCGGGTGTCAGGAGAAATTATCAGCTGGATGTATGCTTCAAGTTTGGGGTGCTATGGAATTAAACGTGAAAACGGGATCCAGTACTTCAAGCGAGCCAAGGATTTCAGTAGTCTACCGGTTTGGGATGTTCGTGAACTGATGAGGAAACCTTTTTGTTGTTATGGCAATGATGCATTAGGTATGCATTTTAAGAAGGTTCTCGAGAAAGAATGTCGAGAAGGATTTCAGTTTCTGGATCCGCAAAGACCAAAACGACGTCGATCAATAACAAAAGTTCATGCATTGACTGGTAAGAAGCTGATAATTCTGGTTTTTCCAAAGAAGCCTGATGTTATGAAAAAGATACCACTGATAAAGATGCAACAAGACTTTATCAAAGATCTAAGGTGGTGGTATTATAATGAAAAGACTGGTGAAGCAGTTATTGTGTTAAAGGAAGAGAATCGAGTTGTGAAGATCTACGATCCAATGTGGTTGATAAAATTGTCGAAGGCTGATATTAATGAGTTGTATCACAATCCTATCCTGTATCATTCTGATTTTATGGATCAAGCGCTGAAGTTCCAGAGGGTGATAAGGGTTTGTTTTGCATTCAATATTTTTGCTGGAAACAACCATGATTTGGTTAGGAAAGGTGATGAGGCTACTACAGATGCTCGAGGCTGATGAAGAACGGTCCAGCTGTTGCCAAGGGGGAGTTTGTTGATACACGAAATGGCAATAAGCTGGATCGAACGAAGACTCAAAGTTTTGGTTTAGGTCTGTCGGCCGAACTCCGGCCGAACCTTGGCCGAGCCTTGGCCGAAATTGGGGTTCGGACAAGCTATGGAGTTCGGACGTCCGTAGGTCTATAAATATGTTTGTGTCTTTGTATTTTGTAAGTTTCTGAGAGAGTTTGAGCGAACTTGTCTGTGAGTTGTCTCTGTGTAATTCTCTGTAACTCTGATTCTCTATCAATAAGAGATTGAGTTTTATTTACGTTTTGTGTGTTGATTCTCACTTGATTACGTTTTGTATTCGATCAATTCGTCCAAACCGATCCGTATCCAGTCACTTTCAAGTGGTATCAGAGCATAATAAGTAATAACGCAAACAGTATTTATAAAAAACACGCAACCATATTTTAGTAATCACGCAATGTACAACTTATGTAAAAAAAATATAATGCAACCTATGAATAATAATAACGCAAACTATTTTTCTAAGCAAATTTGGCAATAAAACTAAATGCCATAATAACGCAATTTCATTAACAAAACGCATGCAAAACAGAAACATGTTGAAAAAATCACATCAAAACTAACTTTAATAAACTCGATCTATGAAACAACCTCACCAGTTAATCACGCATTGTAACGATTACAAACATGCAAACAATAACTGATCTAAAATCACGAGAAAATAACATCAAATCAAAATCAAATCACGCAAACCAGCTTTGAGCATCATTACAACAGAATTACGCAGAAAAAAACACACAAAAACTATCAAATCAAAACAACGAAGGCTGAAAATACATAAACGAATGCCTGACATCATCCATCAACCTCAAAAAATAATAACGAAGCCATAAAATATACGTAATTGATTAAGATACAAATCATACCAAATGCAGGTTCATGTTCAGCTTCCATGATCTCGATCGTAGATCGAATAGCTTTCAACAATTCAATAATTGCTTCGAAA
This sequence comes from Deinandra increscens subsp. villosa, assembly GCA_039602395.1. Classification (NCBI taxonomy): domain Eukaryota; kingdom Viridiplantae; phylum Streptophyta; class Magnoliopsida; order Asterales; family Asteraceae; genus Deinandra; species Deinandra increscens. The sequence continues at coordinate 18,322 of JBCNJP010006432.1, forward strand.
ACACAAAAATAAACTATCAAAAAATGTGAATGTCGATAACGATATCTGAATCTCCTGTAGAATTTATATATAGGGCAAGGATGTTCTACGTGAATTAATGAGGAACATAACGGACCCCGGATTATTAGCGCGCTAGAAATCACGCAACCCATATCGTTTAAATAGGGTAAAATAACGAAAAAGCCCATCCGCGAAAAACCTAAAACTTTCACGTGTCGGCATCTCCTCCCTTCGCACGCTTCTCACGGAATTTCTCCTTTGTATTTGAACTTTCACACATATATATATATATATATTATTTTTTATTATTATTAGTTTTTTTAGACAAAATAACGGCATCTAAATGTATATCCAGGACCTGCGGATCAACACCATAGCTTTATCGTGCTTGGGAAAAGTCACAGGGTTGAATTTCTCACGAAAGACCTACTTCTATGAAAAATAGAAATAGAAATAAAAAGGGTGTGTTATTTTACAGTAGTGGGTGATTTTGCTAAATAAAGGGGTTTAGAAACGAAAGGCTAATGCTCAAAAGGGTTAACTAGGGGAATTTTGTGGAGTGAAGGAAAAGGGGTAAGGAAGCGGATGGCGGGAAATCCTAGGTGCCTCAGTTATTTACATAAGTGTTCCCAACTTTGTTCATCTTGGGATGCATACATATATGTCAAGTTCTACCTCTGTCGAATCACCAGGTTTCTCTCATGATTTAGGGAATGAGCATGTATATAGGTGATCATGCTATATTTTAGGCTCAAATTCTTACTGACATGGGGGAAAAGGAAAAATAAGTTTTTCAAAAAAATAAATCTGTTAATTTTTCCATAAAGGATTATTTCAATTTATTTTTAGAAACTTTATTCATAATTCAATGGAATTTGAAATCTTTTAAATTCGGGAGGAAAAACTTTTATATGTATCGTTCCGTTTTGGACAAGAAAGTTTTGAAAAAATTGGGGAGATATCAAGGCTTATTTTGAAAAAGTTTTGTGTAAGGCTCGATATCGAACAAAGCAAGTGTTTAAGTTTCGAAAAAAATTGCCCATAATTTTTCCGTCCCAACACTTAAAATGTACATTGCCCTCAATGTACCCGTAAGTTAATAAATTAGAGACAATGACAATAAAAAATAGTATTGGGTTATGGAAAATTTTGGCAGCACTTCCTCTGTTTTCTGACTTTGCGTCCCGTGGAATGGTTACCACGCTAGGAATCGTAACCTTCTGGTCCGCATCACATTATAAAGCCAGAACCTGCATTCAAATCTGCTCGTGACATAATTAGTAAACTAACTACAAGAATAGAAACTAATCTAAGCAGACAATAAAGATTAATCATAACATAGTTATACTCAAGTAGTCATCAGGATACATGTTTCAGAATTACAACCAACCCAAGATTTATCGATTGTAATTTTTAGAACATATCAAAATAATCCCGCTAGTCGACATTCATCGGTTAACAAGCATCATGCAAATGTCAACAAACTACCTTATTCTTCCTACTCTTACTCCTACTCCATGGTTCCACAAAAGCTTCACGCCGAAGATGCCTCCTACTGTCCCACCTGGTGTGTGGGAGCTGTGGGAGATCCTTGTCGTCTAGGTTGATGATGAAGTCATCAGCCACCTCATCCAGCACCGGGACGTCTGCAAGCATGTTGTCCAGCACTGGGACGTCGGCCAGCATGTTCTCCTCTGGTATGTGCGACACAAAGGTTATGTCTCCAAGCATCTCATCTTCGGGCCAAGGGGCATCCGAAGGCACAAAAGTAGGCTCCAGTATGGGTCCGATCCTCTCACTGAAAGTCGTCATGCATCCTGCCAAGAACTTAAAAGCTACCATCTAGAAATTAATTATGTCGTTAAACTCCAGGATTTGCTCGTGAGCCTCGTCTAGGTCGACTCGCAATATCAAGACTTGGTTCATGAGAGACACAATGGTAGGCGGTGCTCATGGTTGCATGTCGTGTTCATTGATCTCTGCAATCAATGCCATCTCTGAAAAATTTTAAAAAACAGAATTTTGCCCATGCACAGTGGGGTGGCATGACCCATGTCTGACTGAACACGGGGCGTGCTGCTTATCGCGACATGAGAATTTAGGTTTGAAATTTTTAGTGAAGCCTTGTTTCTTCAACCCATTCCAGCTTTTGTTTTGAAAAACTGGATTAGTGCACGTCTCAATCCCGTTTTTGAGCAAAAACTTTGACTTTAGACAACTCAAACATAACCTTTTAAGGTTTCATGACTTGGACATGCACTAATGGGTTTAAGGAAACAAGAAGGAGTTGAGAAACACTCCATGAATCACCAGATTTCTTGGTGTTCTTGGCTAGAAGGGGAAAGCACATGAAGATGAAATGTTGAAGACAAAATGTGACTTACCTTGTTTGGTATGTGTCTTTGTGTCTTCAAAAGAGGGAGTATGAAGGTAATGGGGAATGTTCGGAGTTATTTATATAACTGGAAAGTGCAAGAAAATTCGAACTTTCTGCAACCAGTCAGGCAGCACGGGGCGTGCTGGGCAGGGCACGAGGTGTGTACTGATGTCTGACTTAATTGCTGATTCTTGTGCCCTTGACTTTTGATTACGCAGGCGGCACGGGGCGTGCCTGGTTCAATACGGGGCATGCTAAGTTTAGCACGGGGCGTGCTAAATTGTTTTTCTGCGTTTTTTTTTTTTGACTTTGTCTTTTTATTGAATCTCTAAACTAAGGGTGGGTGGCCTAAATTTATTTCCGGGTCCTAGGACGGACCCGGTGATACACTATGTGCATCACTCTCGAAGAGGAAGGGTTTCCTCATCGTGATCGAAGATTCCTTCATAGAGTTTGAGACGGTGGCCGTTGACTTTTAATCCTGATCCATCTTTGTTGCTTATGTCAACAACACCGTATGGGTAAACACACACCACTTGGTAAGGTCGGTCCATCTGGATTTCAGCTTGCCAGGGAACAGTCGTAAACGGGAATTATATAGTAGAACCTTATCTCCCTGAATCTTTCTCAGCTTCGTCAGTTGCGAATCATGATATTTCTTGGTTCGATCCTTGTAGATGCTTGATTGGTATAGGCTTGGCTGCGTAATTCTTTGAGCTCAGTTAGTTGGCCGAGTCGATTCTGACCTAATTTTTGAAGGTCCATATTTAGAGTGCGAAGGGCCCAGTAAGCCTTGTGCTCAAGTCCAACAGGGAGATGACAGGCTTTTCCATATACCATTCTGTATGGGGTAGTACGATTGGATTCTTATAAGCTGTCCGAAATGCCCAAAGTTCATCGTCGAGCTTATCGGCCCAATCCTTTTGGTGATTACCTACTGCTTTTTCTAGAATTCGCTTGATACCTCGATTGGTTACTTCAGCTTGACCGTTTGTTTGAGGATGGTAGGCCGTTGAAACCTTATGGATTACTCCATACCGAGCCAGGTCTCTCTCAATTTGATAGTTACAAAAGTGGGTACCTTTGTAGCTGATTAACGCACTTGGAGTCCCGAATCTAGAAAATAACTTTTTGAGAAACTTAACAACTACTCGGCCATCGTTAATGGGTAATGCTTAAGCTTCTACCCATTTGGAGACGTAGTCTATGGCCACAAGAATGTTATTATTTCCTCTTGAAGTTGGGAATGGTTCCATAATGTCAAGTCCCCATACATTAAAGACTTCACAAACCTGGATGTAGTTCTGGGGCATCTCGTTGCGCGAGGAGATATTCCCAGTCCTTTGACAAGCGTCACAGGTTAGTACCAGTTTGTGAGCGTCTTGATATATTGTTGGCCAGTAAAAGCCAGAGTCGAGGACTTTTCTTGCAGTGGCGTTGTCTCCATGGTGGCCGCCGCAAGGTCCAGAGTGACAATGTTTAAAGATGCTAGTGGTCTCGAGACCGTAGACACATCGTTGTATTAACAGTTCGGCACATATCGTGAAAAGATATGGGTCTTCCCACAGGTAGTACTTGACGTCAGCGAAGAATTTTCTTCGCTGCTGATGTGTTAACCATCTAGGTACGAGGCCACTTGCGAGATAGTTTGCCATATCTGCAAACGAGGGTTCAGCGGAAGGGTCGATTCTTTCGAGGTATTGTGTAGGAAACTTCTCATTTATTTCTCCTCCTAAAGACTAAGTATTGCTTTCAAGTCTAGAAAGGTGATCATCAGCAGTGTTTTCGCACCCTTGTTATCCCTGATTTCAATGTCGAATTCTTGAAGAAGGAAGATCCAGCGTATGAGCCTGGGTTTAGCATCTTGTTTCTTAAAGAGATATTTTATGGCTGCGTGATCAGTGAAAACAATAGTCTTTGATAAGACCAGGTATGAACGGAATTTGTCTAAGGCAAACACCACTGGTAACAACTCCTTTTCGTTAACTATATAGTTTTCCTGGGCGTCGTTAAGCGTTTTAGTAGCATAGTAAGTTGGGTGAAAATGCTTGTCTTTCCGTTTACCTAACACTAACCCCACAGCATAGTCACTTACATCACACATGATCTCAAAGGGGAGAGACCAGTGTGGTGCAGTCATAATTGATGCATAGACAAGTTTGTCCTTTAGGAGGGAGAAAAGTTCCATACAGCCTTTGCCAAAGTTGAAGACTGCTTCTTTCTCCAGTAATTTTGTCAAGGGCCTAGATATCTTGGAAAAGTCCTTGATAAAACGTTGGTAGAAACCTTCATGTCCAAGAAAGTTGCGGATGTCGCAGATGGGAGATGGTGGGGGTAGACAGGAGATAGTGTCTATCTTGGTCTTGCCTACTTCTAATCCGGCCTGGGAAACTTTATGGCCAAGAACTATGCCTTCTTGGACCATAAAATAACATTTTTCTAAGTTAAGTGCCAAATTAGTTTCTTCACATCGGGCGAGCATTTTCTCAAGATTGTGCAGACAATGGTCAAATGAGTTGCCAAAAACCGAGAAGTCATCTATGAATACTTCCATGAAATTTTTGATCAAGTCATGGAAGATGGTAACCATGCAACGCTGAAATTGTTGGATATTATATGTCCAGACCCGACAATTTCTAAGAACCCGAACCGGTTGTGGCCTGTAAGAGTTACATTGAAGGCAACGAGAACCGAACACTAGTAAATGTCGTTCTGCGAAAACATAAATGATTTAATATTGTTATTTATATATTGATATAAATAATAATCAATCATTTCCTAATATTATTAACAAGTTGCAGACCCGCCCGCGCGTTGTGGCGGGCCTGCAATGACAGTGTCGTTCAGTTTTATCTAATCTTATGACATGCCCGTGCTTCGCGGCGGACCACCAATTTACCCGTCAGTGTAAGTAAAAAAACATTATGATGTGATGAAAGTATAAAACTATAAAAAATTATTGAATAAAGTCGAAAACTCTAAAAGTATAATAAAAACGAAAGTAGAAAAGTTAAGGAGTATAAAGCTTAAAAGTCTAAAAGTTTGGTGGTGAAAGTATAAAATTATAAAACGTATACTAAAAAATGAAAGTAGAAAATTTTAGGGGAATAAAACGTCAAAGTCTAAAAGTTGTCTTGTCAAAGTATCAAACTATAAAAAAATATATATTAAAAAATCTGAAAGTAGAAAATATTAGGGGAAGAAAACGTTACATTCTAAAAATTGTGTCGTCGAAGTATAAAAGTGTAAAATAAATGTCATCGCCAAATTCAAAAACTCTAAAATTATACTAAAAAATGAAAGTAGTCTAATAAAAGCCAAAGTTAAAAAAGTTAAGGGGTGTAAAACATAAAAGTCTAAAAGTCTCGTGGTGAAAGTATAAAATATAAAAGTATACTAAAAGCAAAAGAAAAAACTTAAAAGTTTCGTGGTCAAAAGAGAAGACCACAAAACTTAAAATAAAAAAAAAACTTTAAAAGTTAGAGGATATAAAACGTAAAAGTATAAAACATATGTGGCTAAATTATGAAAATCTAAAGAAGAAAAGGACAAAAAGAATAACTAAAGTTCGAGTGGGCCATCACAAGTCAAGAGGAGAACAATTTAATTGGGTCCATATTTTCTATAGGGGACTCTTCTGACGGAAAAATAATATAAAAGGAGGTATAACAATTCACAAAAAGAGAGCCTTACGCATTCAATACTTGCGGCAGCAGGATCAACCATTTGACTTCGGTTATGTGTTGGGTTCTCGTCTAAGTTTTTGTTTTGTGATTTTTATTTCGCTTAGAACCATGTTTTCTGTTCAAGATCGGATTCTTGCTATTAAACAGACATCGACATGATTGTAGGCTAAGTAAATTGTATTGCCTAGACCTAATTGGTTGAATTCTTAGTATCTTTGATTTCCACGTTTGATGCATATGTGTGTTGTGAACAGATTTTTAGTTGATAGTTAATGCATGATTTTCCCGCGAATGTCTTTCGGTTTAGGTGAATTATCTGAAGTAGTTAACTTTAGGGTTATTGCAATAGAGTAGTTTAGGGTTTTCTTAAGCTATTGCATTGATTGTTGATTAGTTATTTGATTACAATGTATTGCCTATTCTGAGACTTAAAAGGTAAGGAATTGTCGGGTAGTTGGGCTGGTTAATGAACTAGGGTAGCATTGTCTCAAAAGGAAGTGTCCTAGGAATTTGATTAACTTGTTATTCCGTGTTAGTCATGGTAGTTAGTGGTAGCTCCTGCTAGCCTAGGGTGCCTTAGATTAGTTTCGAGGGTGGTTAGGTTTAGTTTAGGTAGGACGTACTCAAATGGTGAACTCCTGTTCAAGCGTTGAAAGTGCTAGCTAGGAAGGACTTAAAAGGTGAACTAGCCACCATCAGATCGGTCAAAAAAATGATGCAACAGGTCATGCCATAGTAAGGATACTATAAGCTTTTTGTTCTTTTTCATACAATTTCTTTTCTTCCAAAGTATAACATCTTCTCTGTTTTTTATCACCATTAGCATCAACCGGATAATCATATCCATCTTCAATTGGATTCCATAAATTAACATCATTCATGTCGATATAAGCTTCAAAACATTTCACCCAACTATGATTATCTTCCAATTTGAGTAGCTTAGGAACTTTTTGACTTGTTCTAATTTCATTATCAAAGTTGATTAATGCTTGAATGGTGGATTGAACAGCAGAAATTGCTTGAAATTCACTCATATTGAACTTTGCCAACAATATGTTCAACGAACCATGGTTAAATACTTTTCCAACGAACCAAAAGTATTGACTGACTAAGAAAGTCAACTGAAATTCCAACGGACCAAAAGTTAATTAATAGATCAACACTTTTAACGAACCAAAAAATGAACAAACCAATTGGTTCGGTGGAATAATTGCCACGAACCGGAGTTGAATATTTAAGAAACGAACTGAAGACAATCTCTAACGAACGAACCCAACTGATTGAAGATATACTAGGCGAACCAAATATGAATGAACCAACAATATAAAGATCTGAAGAACGAACCAACGAAGTTCATCCAACAAACCAAGATAAATTTGAACGAACCAACACAAATTCAACTAATTTTCACAAAAATGAGGATTTTGACACTGAATTTGAACCAAAAATGATGAAACTAACACTCAGATGACTCTAGAAAACAAAAGAGACCAGAATCACTCAAAATTGCCAAATTTTGAATGTAAACCCACTTGTTTTGTGTAGAAAAACTAAGAAAATCAATTTTGATAAGAAACTGAACCAGAAAGCTCTGATACCATTTGAAAAGACGTGAAACAATGACGAGCGATGGATCGGTTAATGATCAATGTAGTTGAGAACGAACAAAATATGTAAATAAGAATTTGCTTTAATGAGTCACTCAAAGAATCAATACAAACTCACTGCTTACCTCACAGACACAAAGAATACTCAGACTTGACCACTCTAAGATCTAGTTAAAAAGAATTAGACACAACCTATTTATACTAGTCTACTGTCCAACGAACCGACCAGCAATAAACCGTTTGGTTCGTTTCCCGTTAACCATTGGTTCAGCCCTTAGTTCATTAAGACTAAGACACAAAATTCAAGCTCTATTAGATACAACACGCGAGATATAAAGACACATACAGCTTATGTTCTAACTGCATCTCATTAACTCATTGAGCTGGGGTTACAATAATAGGTCTATTAGTGTGGCAACCTGCCTGACCTGCCTGGTATTGGCGCCGGGTGATTAAAAGTGTAATGCTGAGGGCTTGAGTACGTCTCTCATCACGTGCTTTGGTTCATTACTTGTTATCATACTTGGTACACTTGACTCATTGAATCGCATGCTATAAACTTATGATAGTATAGTAAACCTATGTTAATCATCAACTATTCGTAGTTGACCTTTATGTTATACATGTTGTAGGTCTTGCTATTTGATGATGATGATCTTGATGAAACCTTAGGATGCATGAGGACTAGTTGTGAACTGAATTAATAAGAGTTATAATGTATTTTTTTGTTGAATTGTTATGTTTGAATTATATAATATTTGTATTCCTTGAAATATGTTGATTAAGAATATCACAACATTTATCTTAGTGTTGTGTGCATCTGGACAATCATCATCGCACCCCGACGTATTCTGCTATCGGTTAGGGTGTGACAGATTGATATTAGAGCCAAGGCTATAGAGATCTAGGTTATTAGAACCGACTTTACCTAGGCGTATGCCTTAGGTGTCCTGCATGGGTGTCTTATGCGTAGTATGCCTATATAATTTATATCTCCATTTAATGCTTCTTTATCTACCTATTTTGATCCTTGCCTTGATCCTTGATGTTTAGCACACACTTGTACACGAATCACTTAAGGCTTCCAAGCCTTTTTCCTTAGAAGTGGTGCCTTACGTATCACTTAGGAAATATTGTTTTTCTTGATTTTTTGATCTCGTCGAGTTAGCGTTTTAGCGGTAGACATGTAGTAACTGGAAGGGTGGAAGCACCGTTAATCGGGGTCTCTGTATAGAAAAGCGTTGCATATAAATCCGAATTAGCGGACTCGAACGCTCACCTGGGACGCCTCGATGAGATTGTCGAAACCTATTAGGCCAAAGCATGTCAATTATCGTTAGAACCGTAAATAACTCTGATTAGTCGTGGTTGTAGTTTCCCTCTTGGGAAATGAGGACCATTCAATTATGTTTTTACTAAAATCAATTTGTGTTTTATGCGCTATTATGATTACTATTGTTCTCGATGATTTATGACGATTTGTGTTGCACTACCTTACTATTCACTAATACACATGTTTTGCACTTGATCTTTCGGGTTTTAAATTGATTATCAACCTGGTATTTTGTGCTATGTGTCGGTAATTTTGCAATTTTTTATAATCTTCGATATCCTATGATTTATTTTATTTTGTCGCCTCGTAATACTCAAATTCGAATGTGTTGTATGATGCCTCTCCCTCCATAATCTCAAATCGATCTTTCACCAAGTCATATCCCTTGGATGTTTTTCCCTTATTCTTGGTTTCGGTAACAACAATCATTGTAACAACTGCAAGGTAGCCCTCGTTACTTGCCCAGTTAAGAGGTAGCCCTTGTTCTATATGATGCCTCTCCCTCCATAATCTCAAATCGATCTTTCACCATGTCATATCCCTTGGATGTTTTCCCCTTATTCTCAGTTTGGGTCACAACAATCGTTGCAACAACTGCAAGGTAGTCATCGTTACTCGCCCAGTTAAGAGGTTTTGCCTCGGGTTTCACCCTTTTGTGCAAATCATGAAAGCATCACCACCCCTCAAACCGGGCTTGTTGGCTATGTCACAAGTGTGGCCGCTTCGGCCGTCTCGTGAACACTTATCACGAGTCAATCCGATCTCAGCTTCAAATGGTCCAACCTGTGGCACCATCGCCTGTTCCATTCGTTGTTGTTCACTTGTCTGCTTTTGTCTATGTTTGTTATCATTGTGGGGATCTCAGTCGTTTTCTCGCGCATGCCCCCGTTAGCCAACGGTAACACACATGTCAGCGGCTATGTGATGTGTGCTAAACACATCTATATTTCCCGTGTATTTTGTATATAAATTGAGTCGGTCTTGAGTCGTTTTATTGGGTTTTTAGTTCAATTATAGTTGATTGAGTCATTTGTGTATAGATTTGAGTCATTTTGCTTTCATTTGAGTCATTTGGTGCTTAATTAATTTATATTACAATTTAGTTGGTTGTGGAGAATGAGGCTATGTTTAAGTTAAAAGCGAGCTATAATGATTAACGAATCAATTTTGACATTGAATGCCTTGTTAATTTAAATTGTTAGTGAACTAAAGTTAAGATGATTAGGTTAGTCTAATTCATATATTATTTTCTTCTTAGTAGAGGAAACAGGTAGATAAAAGCACCAAAATCAATTTTGGTCGATTCTTAGAAAGAAAAAAAAGCACATGGCATACGATGGTGTAAAGAATTGGATGAGTGCACATGGGCTGACTTTCATTTAATCTAAATGTGGACTTAGTTACTATGGGCTGATGAGTTGCGATTGGGCTACAAAATTGAACAACAAATACTGATTTAACTCGTGGCAACTGGTAAAGAAGAAGAAAAGGACAAAAAGAATAACTAAATTTCGAGTGGGCCATTGTTGGTAATTTTATTAATTATCAATATAGATTTTGTAATATTAGATTAACTTGGATCGAGTAGAACGTAATTAGTTACTAACGAGTTAGGAGTTGGAGATTGACTCGTTTAAACTAATTCCATTACATGTCTTATAATATATATTTGTTATATATATTAATATATGTATGTAAATATTAATTATTAATTAATATTGATACATATGTAACCGTGGATTACTTATATATGTGTGAAGTATGGGTATTAATATTAATATATGAGAATATGTGTCTTCACTATTTTGGCAGCATTTGAATCCTTTTAATGCACTTGAATGAAAGTAAAAATGAACATATTCTGACCAAAGTTAATATCACGTGAATTGGCATACAATTGAGATGTGTAGTCACTTCATGATGGCCCACATTTACAATTGAGGCAGTTATCAAGAAATGGTTTTGAAATTTTACTACATATCTCGATCACTTTCTCTTTCATGGTAAAACAATCTTCTTCCTCATCCCAAATTCTTTCTCTGCAATTATTCTTAGTTTTATCCGATAAAACGGTTTGAAGTGCCACAAATCGATTTTATCTGAGAGTGATTCTATCACGACTCTAAGATAATCCAAGCCTTCATTAGATTTCATCTCGATGTAAAGTCCGTATTCCTAAACGGATACTTAAAGGAAAAAGTCTACGTTTCTCAACCTGAAGGATTTGTGAAGCCGGGGAGTAAGAAGAATGTATACAAGCTATCTAAAGCTGTGTATGGTTTGAAACAAGCACCACGTGCATGGAACATCAAGCTGGATCAGACGTTGAAATCGTTGAAGTTTCAGAAGTGTACGTTGGAACATGATGTCTATGTAAGAAGAAGCAAATAGTCTACAATAATAGTTGGAGTATATGTAGATGATCTCATAGTCACTAGAGAGCCAAAGAAGGAGATCGATCATTTTAAGTCACAAATGGAACAAGAGTTTGAGATGAGTGACTTAGGACTCTTAGCATATTATTTGGGTATAGAAGTCATCCAATTGGGGGGTGAAATATCAATCAAGCAAACGGGTTACATCAACAAAATCTTGAAGGATGCAAATATGGTTGATTGTAATGAAATGAAGATTCATATGAGTCCGGGAACAAGGTTCACAGACATTGAAGGAGTAGACCCGGTGGATCCAACTGAATATAGGAGTTTGATAGGATGTTTGAGGTATCTGCTACATACAAGACCAGACTTGATTTTTGCAGTGAATTTACTCAGTCGTTTTATGCAAGAACCTATGGAACATCATATGAGAGGGATCAAGCAAATAATTAGGTACATCAAATGAACCAAGCATCACGGGATAACCTACAAGAAGAATGGAGGAAACAAGATAACAGGTTATAGTGACAGTAGTTATGGAGTTAACACTGATAAGGGGAAAGAAACATCTAGATTTGTGTTCTACTTAGGAGATTCTCCTATTACTTGGTGTACGCAAAAACAACAAACGGTGGCATTATCATCATGTGAATCAGAATTCATAGCAGCCACTGCAGCAGCACAACAAGCACTATGGTTACAAAGATTAGTTGTTGAATTGACTGGATGGAAGGAAGAAAAGATTACATTACTAGTTGACAACATCTCAGCAATAGCACTAATGAAGAATCATGTATTTCATGAAGGGAGCAAGCACATTGACACACATTATCATTTTATCAGAGAATATGTTGAAAACAATCAGATCAACGTTGAACATGTTAGTGGAGAAATTCAGAGGGCTGACATTCTCACTAAAGCAATGGCAAGAGTCAAGTTCATCACGCTGCGAGAACTACTGGGAGTTCAAGATCTGAAGATGGAGAAAGATGAAAATGATTAAGGGGTGAAATGTGATATAATCATATTCATCTCGGGTCAAAGTTAATGGGTCTAACTGTAATTAACTAAAGTATACGTTTAGTTAGTGTGTCAAGTGTAAAATAGTTTAGGGTCTGTATTGTCGGGGTTAAAACTCTACAACCGCCAAAATGTATGTATATATATGTATGGATCGAACAGAATCAATAGAACGAAAATTTTTGTTTACATTGTTATTGTGTTCATCGAGAGACAGAGAGAAAAGATAGAGTTTTTCTAACGAAATCAACCCGTGTAAACATCAACATCGATCAGAAGTTTCCAACATAGTATCCCTAGGGTTTGATAATCCCGGTCTTCCTTAGCTTTACTATAATCCGATAGGTACACTTGCCTTAGGGTTCGGTTAGTTTTAGAATTTTCGGTAAAATTTAGGTGTGTCTAGGTCTAGGTTTAGGTCTAGGTTTAGGTAGTATTTTTAGAGTCATTCCGAACACATCACTATGCTAACCACAGGGTTTTTGCTGGAGCTTTCAACCTAGATGTTGTTTGTTGAACTTTATGTAAATGTATTGTAATTGTTTGGAATTGTTGGCATTTTAAGCAATCACTTTTATGTTTATATTTGAAACCTTATCGGTCTATGTCAATCATGCATTTATGTTTGACAATTCGTGAGCATCAGATCGTCTACTAGATCTAGCTATTTCGGAGACAAACGAGTAATTAAAAGTTATTTTATTGATCACAAGAGAACAATTACAACTCTAGAATCACTTAGAGAAAATACAAAACACACACTTAAGCTCAGACCTATCTCTCTCAGTTCGTTACGAATTACAAAACACAAACAACTATATATACACGATCGTCCGAACTCAGGTGAACCCGTAATTCGTCTTCGTATCCAGTTCGTGTAGCAGCATTATTGACTTTTTCTTATTCAAAACTTTACATCGTCTTGGTCATATACTTCACACGACGCATAGATTATGTATCAACAATGTTCCATGTTATGTGCCATCAATCTAGAATCCAGATCGTTTACCTCTCATGCCATCTTTAATGTTGTGAGTGCGTTGGGTGAGTTCTTGTTGATGGGTTCACGAGTTTACAAGTTCCATGGTTACGGGATTACATGCATACGTGGGAACATATGGGCACATTAGCGAGTCTACAAACCTACGCACACATGACTATCTGTTTTAATAAAAATTTCAAGCTCTTAATTTTAGACGTTCTCGTTTTGAGCTCACTTGCATATTTTCAAGGTATGTGTGTCTGGGAGTCTACTCGTTTGGAAACTTACAAGTCTACAAGTCCACATGTTTATGGGATTGCATGTGTACGAGTTGATGACTTTACGACCTCTCGGGCAAATAACTTTGCACGCATATCGATTTCAAAGGTATTCGTTCAAAGTTTAATTTTTGTGATCCCCGACTTATGTCTGCACTACAACACAACTCATTGATTTTCATGCCTCGTCTTTATTCACCGTTGGCACCTCCAAACCCTTTTTCCTCTCATTCCAACATAGTCTCATGATCTTTATCAGTTATTGCTAAAATTGTGCGCTTTATGAAACTCATTCTTACCGCGTCTGGACGATTAGGTCTCGGCAATCCTTGACGATAACCCTGCTAGTGGGGCTCAAGCTCATGCCCTACATCAAGCCCACAAATACTTGTGTGGAGCGCATGCATTCTTGGTCCAAATTGTGGGAGTTGGAGCTAAAGAAAAGGGAATACAAGACATCCTAGTCGCCCGGGATTACCCTGAAAAGTTTTTTTTTTCTTGACAACGCAACGGGTCTTCCTCCCGTTCACCAAATCGACTTTCACATCGATCTCATGCCCTGAGCGACTCCAGATGTAAGTCACCTTATCATGTTGCAGCCCTCAGAAAATCCATGATCTATGAACCGTGGTGCTTGGAGTCTGTTACCTCTATGCTTCAACCCGCGAGAACCACTCGCTCCCTCGAAATCAATTCTCACTTTTGGGTTTTACCTCCCTCGTTGTGGTGATGCTTCCAACCGTTCTTCAAAAGTGGTGAACATATTTTGGCTCTACATCATTTCAATAATCTATACTCAAAATGCACGATTGTGATTGGTTCCTATTTCCTTGGTTCAGCAGATCCTTCATAAGCTTTGTCTCCAGTCTTCAAATTCATGATTGCCTCCATTGACGATATATGAATTTTCTCATAACTCGCCCTTGATTTTAGAGCTTGGAGCTCAGTCTTGTCCAATCAATAAATTCTAGAGAAAGTTGGCTACTCAAACTCATGACCTGGTTTATGTTAACACAATCGTCAGATCATGAAACAGATTCTTGCTATCTAATATCCGGATTTGTCTGGTATGATTTCAGAAATTGATTCATGACTCTGGCCACGGACTCGATTTTCGTCCTTCAGGTCATGGATTTGATCTTTGGAATTCAACTCCTTGTTGGTGTGTGACCTTGATTCTGTTCGGGTCATGGATTAGTCGTTTGGTACCCTATCTTTGGTTTGTCAATAAATCTTTCTTGTTTCGTTTAACTCTTAATCTATGGTCTCATTTGTGTTAATCTGTTTGTGGATGTTATCGATAGTACTTATTATTCGATTTATTTTTCATCTCATGTTATTCGGTTCATGTTACCGTGTTCATGTATTTCGAGTCATGCTATTCGGTTCATGTTATCGGGTTCATGTATTTCGAGTCATGCTATTCGATTCATGTTATCGGGTTCATGTACCTCGATTCATGATATTCGATTTATGATATCGGGTTTATGTATTTCGAGTCATGTTGTTCGGTTTATGTTATCGAGATTCACGTATTTCGAGTCATGCGATTTGATTCATGTTATTGGGTTCATGTATTTCGAGGGCGTGTTGTTTGATTCATGTTATCGGGTTCATGTATTTTGAGTCATGCGATTTGATTCATGTTATCAGGCTCATGTATTTTGAGTCATGCAGTTTGATTCATGTTATTGGTTCATGTATTTCGGGTCGTGTTGTTCGATTCATGTTATCGGGTTTATGTATTTCGAGTCATGTTATTTGATTCATGTTATTGGGTGCATGTATTTCGGGTCATGTTATTCGATCCATGTTATCAGATTCATGTATTTCGAATTATGTCATTCGATTTATGTCATCGAATCCATGTTTTCCGAATCATGTTGTTCGGTTCATGTTATCGAATTCATATATTTTGAATCATGTTGCTCGATGCATATCATCAGATTCATGTGCCATGAATTACGCGGTTTATCTTATGCCGGTGGATTCATGTTATTCGAAATGTACTGCTTGTTTCATGCTAGTCATGACACTCAAAACAGTGTTATTCGACTCATGGTATCCAATGCGTGATAATTCATTTAATTCGTGGTACTCGGTCTTGTTTTGGTATCGATCGTTTTGTTGGTTGATAATCTATTTGTTAACTCTTTGATTTTCATCACTTCGCATTTTTGGTTCTATATCGTTAATTCAAACGTCAATCTTTATTCTACTCTTGCTAAACCAGGGACTCATATGTGCTACTACCGACGATTGTGTGTGATACTAGCTTAGCATACGATATATATTGGTCGTGGGTATAGGTCTTGGGTTTTAGCAAGGCCTGATTCAGATTCGGTCCAGGTATCGTGTCTTGTAAGGTAAACCGATTGTGGTTCACTGCTCATCTAGTTCACCGAAACTTGACGCTTTGCCTTGATAAGAAGTTCAAAACTCCAAACAATTGTTTATCATTATTTATCTTTGTTTATCAATTGTGATAATCTATGTTATGCTATCAATTATGATGATCTCTGTAATGCTTATTAGTTATGATAATCTATGTTATGTTATCAGTTGTGATGATCTCTGTAAATCTAAGTGAAGTTATCAATTTCAATATTTTAAAGGTATATATGTTGCACCCATCGCTCATTCAAGTTTTGTACTCCCTAGTCTCAATCCTAAAGTAGGAGAGACTGTGGTCTTAAATCTTTGGTTGGTCTTTTGCTTAGATCTGATTACTCGTTTTATACTGGTAAACCTCTATGTTATTTATTGCGCCTAGCTACCTGGTGTTTATGTCGCTCCATCTCAATCTCCGATTAATTTACCGAAAACTCTATTGTTTGTTGTGTGAAATAGGATGTTCTCTTAGGCAAACAGTACTCTCTCAAGGTATTAAAGATGTGGTGGGTTTAACTGCGGTACACCCTATATATAAGTATCGGTAATGCCTTAAGGGTGCACTGGGAGTCGGATTGAGAGCTGAGTCTGCTTGTGGTGTCTTTGGTTGTTGTGTCTTTAGTCGTTTAGTGTCTCTAGTCGAAGGTATCTATGGCGCAAATTGAGCTCAGCCTTTGTAGTTAGGTGAAAACTAGTGTCGGCTCAATTGATTCAGTAGTCAAAAGGGGGTAATGGTGTGCTGTGGTGTATATATAGAATATGAAATCATTTTGTGACACCTTTTTCGCATTTGAAGCTTTTAAATTTATAAAACCTGATTTACTGACAACTACTATTTCACCACATCATGGAAAAGGGCACCCATCGTGGAGCAGTATAGTAGTGGTAAGTTGAATCTGGGTCGATCAAGGACACAATGGAAAGTGGGGATTTTAATACTTTATCTTTGTTAACGTCTAACCAAATCTATTTAGTATGAAAATTTTTAAGTAGACTAAAATAAAAAGAAGAAAAGAAAATAAAGATAAAATAAGATGGTGTTTTTAGTTTTGTAAATCGAAGTTAGTATTACTTGGGAGAACTTACCAGTGGTTAAGGAAGGTTAAATGATCATTTATACTTTTGCTTAAGATTGCTTACCAGCAGTAGACCAACCACCTTTCGGAACCTTATGCTGATTCACCATCCAACGGTCAATCGTCTGCGAGGAGTACGAACGCCGAGGGAAAGTGTTGCTAGCGAACAAACGAAGTGGTGTAATGCCACTTAGTTACCGAGTCCCTCAAATCGGCCGACTTACCGTACTCGACATGCCGGCATGAACCAGCAGGGGAACAACCCTGTGTGCCGGATTATTTTATTATATAAATTATCTTTTTAAGGGACTAGGGTCCGTTTCCTTCGTACACCGCTCTCGCACATGTACGTCCGGCGTAACTAGAGCCAAGTTCACAAAAATGTACCATCTAGCCTTCCGTGAAGTGACAAAATATTACCAACCCCCATTCCCAACCAAAGACTTTTAGCCCGCACTTGCGTGACAGCCAAGTTTGCTTATATAGACATAAGGACCTCAAACGTATCATGTAGCATGGGACGCGAGTCACCTTAAAGGATCATGCATCGTCCTCCGACCGGGTGTCTATAACACCCGTATACAATTTGATGCCAAACTTGAACATTATAACATTAAAAATCGGTCCCAGAAATTTTTTGGTTCAAAATACATAGTTTAACAACCATAAGCCCAACACTTGGGATTACATTTACAAAATATACCCTTAGTAGTGTTTGATATCCAAAAGTGCTCATTGACTTAATACATAAGTTTCTGTCACAAAATACTTGACGGGTCTTTCATCCTTGATGTGATCGGTTCTTCATAGTCTTGATGAGCATCCCGCTAGGCTTTCCCTTTACCTGCAAATCACTCACTTTCAATAGTGAGTTTCTATTGCATAAACATGTATAAACATCATTAACAATGAGAAATAACAATTAAATTCAGAGAAGGGATCTAGGCGTATCGCCTACGACTACCTCTTTTCTAGGCGATACGCTTATATTGCCAGGCGTATCGCCTACTAGATCTTATGCTCCAAGGGATACGCTTGGAGCTGAATTCTTAGGGATTTGGCCGAATTTGGCCAGTTTCATACTTAGAATATTTTTATGGTTTTTCACCAATTTTGCCAAATTCATCCAGATTCTTTAGGGACTTCTCCCAGCCATTCCAAGCCTTCAAATGACTATTTTAAAACATGTTTATAAGGCAAAATACATACCTTAGTCATGGTTACGATACCATAACCAACCCGGGGTTCACCGGACCCGTTTGACCCGTTAAGACGATTTCCTTGTGTCAATCCAGAAAATTATGAACCAAATAAGGTCTACAACGTGTATTTTGCAACTATATTCACATATACAAGAACTAGGCATAATCATGATTGTATGCACATACCTTGATTGGTTTTACACATCTATTAAGGATCAAATTCCTCACTTTACCATTTTGTTTGAGTTTCTATGTCCCAAGACACATAATTACAATCTTATTAATCTACTTGTCATTGGATTGCATAACCAATGTAGATAATGTCCAAATGACCCATTTATTCATTTGACCCGTAAAGATGGGTCCTTGTTCTTGTATTCCCCAATGCCCCATTTGACCACATCTAGGCTTTTGGGGTCTATGGTTCTATAAACCATTTATAATCCTCCTTTCCTTGTTACATGGATTGGGCTCTAAAAACCCATTTTCGCTCATTGTAACTTCTTATTCGTTTATTGATTCCATCGAATCTTACCTATGGTCAAATTTAGTCGTTGGGGAACCCTTTGGCAACTGGGCTTCATGGTTCCTAGAACCATTCATCACCCCTTTAGTATTACTCATAATTTATTCTATTTGTAAGCAAATACACATTTTCATTTCTACTACTTGTAACATAAGCTATGTTACTTTCTACATTCTACCCATAGACATCATTCTCTAACGGGTTTTCTTGTCATGCCTTGCATGATTACTTTGATTCAAATTCTACTCAATGTAACATTTCCATTTGTATTCTTAAGTAATACTCATTACATAATTAATGAGTTTTATTTTTTACTTAAGTAAGTGTAAGTTGTACTTACCTTGCATCCATGTGAGCATTTTCACCTTCACTTTATCCAGTTGACACATCTGATTGAAAGCTTCACCTAGCTAGCCCATCAAGATCAACTATCATATCATATCCATAAAATGATTAGGTTAGTTTCCATAACATACCTCTTCCATTTTCATGGATTTAACTACCTCATGATTCATCAATTCATAACTTAGGCTAGTTTGACTTTTAAAAGTCAAACTACCCATTTGGGCATAACTTTGACGTTACCCCTTTAGCTAGGTAATGTAACACCCCGAGTTTTAGTAAAATAAAAATATAATTTAAAATTATATTTTCCCTCGAAATGAGTTATTATGTGAAAATAGTATTTAATGAAATACTAAAATTATATTGTAGTCATAACGGTTTGGAAGAAGTTTATGATGTTAGATGATTATCCTAACTTAAAAGTTAGGGGATTAAATTTGTCAAGTGGGAAATTTCACTAATTTTCCTTACTTAAACATGAGGGAAACGATGTATGTATTTGAAGGTTTAATTTGTAAATCTCTAAAGTGTAAGGGGTGTTTTAAACATTTTTTATTATAAAGAATAGAAATAAAAATTTAAAACAAAAAAAAAGAAAAGAAAGGGGATACGTGAACTGGGGCGAGGCGCAACAGGAAAAAAAAACGAAGGGGGAGCCCCTGGTATTGCGTTCACGTCAAAGGGGAGGAAGGAGGTCGCAAGGGTGAAATTGATCACCCAAATCGAGCTATTAGGGTTTGGGAGGCTAGATGCTTGCTTCCTCTGGTGATTTTTGAGCTTCTTGGTAAGTTTCCACACCTTGATTGTTAGAGAAATCAAATTCTAGGGTTGAAATTATAGATTACAAATTTGGCTCCTGATTTGGGGATTCTTTATTAAATCGAAATTAGGGTTACAAACCTAATTTCATATGTGATTGTGAATGAATGCAATGTTGTGTTATGTGTTACTTACATGTGAAGTTTTGCTAGGGTTCAAATGGGTAGTGGTGTGTAAATCACGAAAATTGGATGGTTTAGGTGTTAAGTTACCTACAAATCATGTTTAGAATGGTTTACAAGTGATGCATATTGTGTATGAAGCATGACATAAATTGCATGATGTTCTTTTGTTGTGAATCACATGGATTCTAGTCTTGAATCGAGATATAGTAAAAAGATGATGAAACTTGTTAAATTTCATTCTATTATTAAGAGTGAAATAAA
Organism: Deinandra increscens subsp. villosa; assembly: GCA_039602395.1. Lineage (NCBI taxonomy): Eukaryota > Viridiplantae > Streptophyta > Magnoliopsida > Asterales > Asteraceae > Deinandra > Deinandra increscens. The sequence goes on from JBCNJP010006432.1 coordinate 38,728, forward strand.
TGGTGTATAGTAGATGATTTTATAACAAATGATGAGAAATAATTGGGACATTATGTCCAAAAGTTGAGTATGTTGCTAAAAAGGTTGTGTGGTCATGAGCATGTATCTAGTTGAACTATGAGTCACTAGAATCATCATGTAAAATGAAATTATGAGGTTTAGTAATACTTAGTATTATATTACCTTGTATTCGCATGGTTAAAGAGGAAAGTGATGAGAGTAGAGTTCATGGCATGTTATGTGACTTTTAGAAGTTAATAAATTGACATGGTTGATTATCTATGTATGTATGATTATCGACAAATGATCATGGTTGATGAGAACCTTGATCTTAAGAGGTTGGATAAATAATGTCCCTGAATTATGTGCGTTGGAAGTTATATGCTAACTTTCAAATGTACAAGTTGAATTCAGGTAAAGCAAGGTTTGTGGAAGTGCAGGGTAGCCGTATGTTTGGGTGTTCAACCTGCATGAGGATCTAACGAAGGTCTGGCTCACGGATTCAAAGGTTGGGGTTCTACAAGTCAAGGCCATAAACATGAGGCAAAGGTGAGTAACCCAACTTGCATTATGCATTCTGTTGGATGGTTAGGTTTATCCTGAATCATCGTATCGTTATTATAAACTTCATCCATGATTTTAAGTTGATGTATTACCATGGGTTGAGTTTGAAATATTACATTAGATTGTGAATGATCAAATATAAGAAAGTTTTGAGATACAACTAATCGTTAAGTAAGATGATAAAATATGATCATAATCTAACCAAGGGGTGGGGAATAGAGGCTATCGTGAGCGAAGGACTCACCATGTTTATGGTGGTATCATTTGGGTAAGCTGGATATATGGGGGTTATTACCTATGGTTTGGACGATGGTAATAGATATTGTTAAACTGCTAACGAATGGATAAAGTTGTAAAGCAAGATTAAAAACATATTATTCTAAAAAAAAAGTGGTGCTATAAATGAAAACATGATTATCTTGTTAAACCGAATTACGAGTTCATGTGATCATGTTAACTGTATGATATGCTGGAGTATGTGGATGATAATTATGGGTTACTAATACTTAAACATGTAATAGTTGCTCTTGAAAAGTAAACGGGATGGGTGAGCCATCGGGTATAGAAGCTTACGCGTAGGGATGCGTGGTTATCGATGTTGAGCATAAGTCGGTTGTATTTTGTGGTACTTTCATTGTATTGTTAAGCAGGACTTGGAAATCATTTCTTAGCTTCCTGCTATTTGGTAATGGTTGGGAGAGATAATAAAAGGTATTTTGATGCCTTACTACGGACATTTCGAATTGGTTGTATTATCCTAACATGGCATTTGAGTAAGTTGAAATTACTTGGAGTAAGTGGAAAATGATTATGAGTTATACTTTGTTAAATGTATGACTAATGAAAAAAATTATGTGTTGTTCTTCCTGTAGTTTTGACAGGACTTCAAGTGGCAGTACATAGTAGACGAGTGGGGATCATTAACGGGTCAACCACACTTTAGAATACTATGTGTTATATATGATCACGGTGTTGTTGGTACTGAACAGGTGGAGCAAATACCAGATGTGTGGTGTGTTGCAATTACGGGTATCTGTGATTCTTCGGGTGTTGAATATACCATGCCCTTAGAATGATGACATGGGTTGAGACGTACTTTCGTCATGTTTACTAGTATAATTATATTTTCTAAATGAATGGTTTAATTGTTAGGTTCTCACTTAGCATCAGCTAACTTATGATATGTGAACCGTGTAGGTGGAGTACCTCATAGTAGGACGCGTTGCAGCCAAGTCGTATGAGGCTTGGAGGTGGATTAGAACCAGGTGGAATGATTGAAAGATGTACAACCTGAAGATAAGTGGGTCAAGGCTCGTGGAATCAAGTCCTGGGAACGGGTCAACAAGGTGGACTATAGGGTCTCACATTGACCATGTAGAGTTCTTAATGGGTCATGTTACCCCTTATGTCATGTTTTTGGAGTTAAACTTCATCCATTTCTTAGTTGTTTGAAATTGTAGTCACGTGGTTAGTTTCGACCATGTGTGTTTGGAATTTGAGTAATGTTAACAAAACAGGTTGACCTTCGTAAGGATACTTGAACTTACGAATAGGTCATGCCGAAATTTTGATTGAAAGTTGTCAGTTAAAGTATTTTTATATTAGTGGAGTTTATAAGTATGTTCGAGTTAAAACCTTGCTGGAAAAAAAAATGGGCCTATCTTCCGCAAATGTCGTAATAATCTGAAATATGGGTAACGGGTGTTACAAGTTGGTATCAGAGCCATTGGTTGAGGGATTTGGATACCAGGGGGTATTCAAACTCAACCTTAGTGCTCTTGATGGGGAGTAAAAGTTGACCCGGGACTTGATCGCGAAGCCGAAGACACAAGGTTGGTATAAATCTTTGAATGGATATTTTCTAACTTGTTGTTATATTAACTAATGATCATACATTTGCGCTAATGGGCCAATGTATGTAGGGTGATTTGTACAAAGGGTGATAAAAATGTGTATAGTTGATATAATTTGTTGAAAATTTATTGTTATGTATGATGATTGAACATGTAAAGTAAGTGAACATGTAAAGTAAGTGAACATGTTCTACTAATGTGGTTGAATTTTTATAATGACAGATTGCTGGAAAATAAAGCGGCCACTAGAGGATAGCATCACAGCGGGTGACTTCTTGGCTGCAAAGGATGTGAATGTATGATTAGCCTGTTGTAAGAGTCACCAGGTGGGGTGACCATTCAGCTAACACGGACTGATCACCTCCAGGGAATACCACGGATTGATCATCCGTAAAAGGGGACCGGGAGTCGCATGTTGTTGTGACTCTTGTAGTGGAGTTGTACCCTGGGAGTTACATGGTGTTGTGACCCCGGTGGTGGGAAAATATTGTGGGAACAAAAGTGATGCAAAATGATGTGGATAAGAAGATTATTGATCTTCAAAGCTCGAGACGATGCTCCCAAACTTTATTGAGGGGGGTTGTTCTTAAAGATTCAAAGAGGTGGAATCCAGGCACAATTGGCATACAAGTAAGTATATCTTATTATTTATCATTTATGCCTTTGTTATGTGTTGATGTTATGATAGATACAATATGTGGGTAGCTTATGCTATGGTTGTAAATTTAAGGTTAACCCTTAAAATTTAAATAAGATGTTGAAAATGACAATATGAATATGTTGAACCACGTAATGATCATGAACACCTACGGGTGTAAGTGGATGAAATGATCTTATGGATCATAAACACCTAAGAGTGACAATGGATGTGTATGATCTAGGATCAAAAGAACAAATTTTGATAAGTTTTTGGATGAGAGATGAAATTCTAATTAATAGTGTTTTGGAATTGTAAGTGGAAGTAATTCAATGGGATTCACCCTCGGGAGTGAACACCAATTGATCATAATGAATTGAAATTTGATAAATATGTTGTAATTAATAAATTAGTGGTAACTTCAAATTTAATGCAACATTTAAGAGAGTTCAACTTTGTTACAATGTATGCATATGGTATAGTTGTTTTATAGCATGGATAATTAACTAAGATGGATTAGAAGTAAAGGAGGAAATGGTTGTTTTCGATAAAGAATGATGATATGTAGTTGAATAGAATGACCCGTTTGGGTATAGTGTGTGTGTATCACCAATGTGTGATATACAAAAGATGTAAAATGACCCGTTTGGGTAAAGTTTGTGTGTATCACCATTGTGTGATATACAAAAGATGTAGAATGACCCGTTGGGGTCAAGTGTGTGTGTATCACTAATGTGTGATATGCAAAAGATGTAAAATGACCCGTTTGGGGTCAAGTGTGTGTATCACTAATGTGTGATATGCAAAAGATGTAAAATGACCCGTTTGGGTAAGGTGTGTGTGTATCACCAATGTATGATATGCAAAAGATGTAGAATGACCCGTTGGGGTCAAGTGTGTGTGTATCACTAATGTGTGATATGCAAAAGATGTAAAATGAACCGTTTGGGGTAAAGTGTGTGTGTATCACCAATGTGTTATATGCAAAAGATGTAGAATGACCCGTTGGGTCAAGTGTGTGTGTGTCACTAATGTGTGATATGCAAAAGATGTAAAATGAACTGTTTGGGGTAAAGTGTGTGTGTATCACTAATGCGTGATATACAAAAGATGTAGAATGACCCGTTGGGGTAAAGTGTGTGTGTATCACTAATGTGTGATATGCAAAAGATGTAGAATGACCCGTTGGGGGTAAAGTGTGTGTGTATCACCAATGTGTGTAATAAAAAATGTGTAAAATGACTCGTTTGGGTAAGATAGATAAATTAAAGTGTGTGGATGTAAAGTGTGTTTATGACCCTTTGGGGTAAGGTTGATAAACTAAAACGTTTTATGTAAAGTGTGTTTTATGACCCATTTGGGTAAGACGGATAAACCACCAAAGTGTTTATGTATGGTATGTTTTATGGCTGTTAGGTAAGATGGTTAAACTAAAGTGTGTTTATGTAAATTATGTTTTACAACCCGTTTGGGGGTAAGTTGGAGAGGGAATGATATTGGGTAATTGGTTAAGCAAAGTTGAATGTTGCAAAATTCTGTTTTGTGTTAACAAAGTAGAATAAAAATGTTAGATGTTGGAAGTTGGAAAATTCTATTTTGTGTTAACAAAGTAGAATAAGTATGTCGAAAGTGGAGACGCTGAAAAAAAATAATCTATTTTGAGTTAACAAGGTAGAATAAGTAGGCTAAATGTTGAAATGTGGAGAGATCTATTTTGTGTTAACAAAGTAGAGAAAAGTATCTTATATGTGGGAATATGGGAAATCTATGTTGTGTCAACAAGATAGAATAGAATGCATTGTATGTTATAACTGTGGGGATGATTACGATGTGTTATTGGCCTAACATGAACTTTTCAGTTTATAATGGCTAACAAACTTATGAATCAAACCTTATGTATGGTGATAGAGTGCAAGATGTGGATTATAATCATAATGGCGTATGTGATCTCCTAAGTGGAACCTATTTCAAAGGTATGAAGATCACCTTATATTTATTTTATAGGTTGTGTAATGCAATACTTTATGTATTGACGATTATATTAACACCAGTGGCTATAATGCTTGTGTGAAATGGGCATTGGGGAGTAGAAAACTCCTTAGTTATGTGCAATTAAACCATATTGAGGACTATGGTTTGGTTTCGGGGACGAAACCTTTTCAAGGGGGGTAGATTTGTAACACCCCGAGTTTTAGTAAAATAAAAATATAATTTAAAATTATATTTTCCCTCGAAATGAGTTATTATGTGAAAATAGTATTTAATGAAATACTAAAATTATATTGTAGTCATAACGGTTTGGAAGAAGTTTATGATGTTAGATGATTATCCTAACTTAAAAGTTAGGGGATTAAATTTGTCAAGTGGGAAATTTCACTAATTTTCCTTACTTAAACATGAGGGAAACGATGTATGTATTTGAAGGTTTAATTTGTAAATCTCTAAAGTGTAAGGGGTGTTTTAAACATTTTTTATTATAAAGAATAGAAATAAAAATTTAAAACAAAAAAAAAGAAAAGAAAGGGGATACGTGAACTGGGGCGAGGCGCAACAGGAAAAAAAAACGAAGGGGGAGCCCCTGGTATTGCGTTCACGTCAAAGGGGAGGAAGGAGGTCGCAAGGGTGAAATTGATCACCCAAATCGAGCTATTAGGGTTTGGGAGGCTAGATGCTTGCTTCCTCTGGTGATTTTTGAGCTTCTTGGTAAGTTTCCACACCTTGATTGTTAGAGAAATCAAATTCTAGGGTTGAAATTATAGATTACAAATTTGGCTCCTGATTTGGGGATTCTTTATTAAATCGAAATTAGGGTTACAAACCTAATTTCATATGTGATTGTGAATGAATGCAATGTTGTGTTATGTGTTACTTACATGTGAAGTTTTGCTAGGGTTCAAATGGGTAGTGGTGTGTAAATCACGAAAATTGGATGGTTTAGGTGTTAAGTTACCTACAAATCATGTTTAGAATGGTTTACAAGTGATGCATATTGTGTATGAAGCATGACATAAATTGCATGATGTTCTTTTGTTGTGAATCACATGGATTCTAGTCTTGAATCGAGATATAGTAAAAAGATGATGAAACTTGTTAAATTTCATTCTATTATTAAGAGTGAAATAAATGGTGTATAGTAGATGATTTTATAACAAATGATGAGAAATAATTGGGACATTATGTCCAAAAGTTGAGTATGTTGCTAAAAAGGTTGTGTGGTCATGAGCATGTATCTAGTTGAACTATGAGTCACTAGAATCATCATGTAAAATGAAATTATGAGGTTTAGTAATACTTAGTATTATATTACCTTGTATTCGCATGGTTAAAGAGGAAAGTGATGAGAGTAGAGTTCATGGCATGTTATGTGACTTTTAGAAGTTAATAAATTGACATGGTTGATTATCTATGTATGTATGATTATCGACAAATGATCATGGTTGATGAGAACCTTGATCTTAAGAGGTTGGATAAATAATGTCCCTGAATTATGTGCGTTGGAAGTTATATGCTAACTTTCAAATGTACAAGTTGAATTCAGGTAAAGCAAGGTTTGTGGAAGTGCAGGGTAGCCGTATGTTTGGGTGTTCAACCTGCATGAGGATCTAACGAAGGTCTGGCTCACGGATTCAAAGGTTGGGGTTCTACAAGTCAAGGCCATAAACATGAGGCAAAGGTGAGTAACCCAACTTGCATTATGCATTCTGTTGGATGGTTAGGTTTATCCTGAATCATCGTATCGTTATTATAAACTTCATCCATGATTTTAAGTTGATGTATTACCATGGGTTGAGTTTGAAATATTACATTAGATTGTGAATGATCAAATATAAGAAAGTTTTGAGATACAACTAATCGTTAAGTAAGATGATAAAATATGATCATAATCTAACCAAGGGGTGGGGAATAGAGGCTATCGTGAGCGAAGGACTCACCATGTTTATGGTGGTATCATTTGGGTAAGCTGGATATATGGGGGTTATTACCTATGGTTTGGACGATGGTAATAGATATTGTTAAACTGCTAACGAATGGATAAAGTTGTAAAGCAAGATTAAAAACATATTATTCTAAAAAAAAAGTGGTGCTATAAATGAAAACATGATTATCTTGTTAAACCGAATTACGAGTTCATGTGATCATGTTAACTGTATGATATGCTGGAGTATGTGGATGATAATTATGGGTTACTAATACTTAAACATGTAATAGTTGCTCTTGAAAAGTAAACGGGATGGGTGAGCCATCGGGTATAGAAGCTTACGCGTAGGGATGCGTGGTTATCGATGTTGAGCATAAGTCGGTTGTATTTTGTGGTACTTTCATTGTATTGTTAAGCAGGACTTGGAAATCATTTCTTAGCTTCCTGCTATTTGGTAATGGTTGGGAGAGATAATAAAAGGTATTTTGATGCCTTACTACGGACATTTCGAATTGGTTGTATTATCCTAACATGGCATTTGAGTAAGTTGAAATTACTTGGAGTAAGTGGAAAATGATTATGAGTTATACTTTGTTAAATGTATGACTAATGAAAAAAATTATGTGTTGTTCTTCCTGTAGTTTTGACAGGACTTCAAGTGGCAGTACATAGTAGACGAGTGGGGATCATTAACGGGTCAACCACACTTTAGAATACTATGTGTTATATATGATCACGGTGTTGTTGGTACTGAACAGGTGGAGCAAATACCAGATGTGTGGTGTGTTGCAATTACGGGTATCTGTGATTCTTCGGGTGTTGAATATACCATGCCCTTAGAATGATGACATGGGTTGAGACGTACTTTCGTCATGTTTACTAGTATAATTATATTTTCTAAATGAATGGTTTAATTGTTAGGTTCTCACTTAGCATCAGCTAACTTATGATATGTGAACCGTGTAGGTGGAGTACCTCATAGTAGGACGCGTTGCAGCCAAGTCGTATGAGGCTTGGAGGTGGATTAGAACCAGGTGGAATGATTGAAAGATGTACAACCTGAAGATAAGTGGGTCAAGGCTCGTGGAATCAAGTCCTGGGAACGGGTCAACAAGGTGGACTATAGGGTCTCACATTGACCATGTAGAGTTCTTAATGGGTCATGTTACCCCTTATGTCATGTTTTTGGAGTTAAACTTCATCCATTTCTTAGTTGTTTGAAATTGTAGTCACGTGGTTAGTTTCGACCATGTGTGTTTGGAATTTGAGTAATGTTAACAAAACAGGTTGACCTTCGTAAGGATACTTGAACTTACGAATAGGTCATGCCGAAATTTTGATTGAAAGTTGTCAGTTAAAGTATTTTTATATTAGTGGAGTTTATAAGTATGTTCGAGTTAAAACCTTGCTGGAAAAAAAAATGGGCCTATCTTCCGCAAATGTCGTAATAATCTGAAATATGGGTAACGGGTG
>JBCNJP010006433.1:0-39693 GCA_039602395.1 Deinandra increscens subsp. villosa
AAAAGACCCAAGTGGAATGATGGACAAATTGGGAAAATTAGAGAAAATAGCCAAAATGTGGCTAAGTAAAAAATTATAGCCGAACAGGGCATCAACCCTGAAAATTTGGCTCCAAGCGTATCGCCTCCAAGCGTATCGCTTGGAGCAAAGTTCAAAGTAGGCGATACGCCTGATCCTCCAAGCGTGTCGCTTGGAGAAAGGTTCATTCTAGGCGGTATGCCTGGAACCCAATTTGTGTAATTAATGCTTTACTTTCTTGATTAATTGATTTTATGCACATTGTGGCAATAAACACTAATATAGTTGGTGTAAATTGCAGGTTAAATATAGTTGGAGCCCGGATCACCATCGAGCTTGCCGAAGAACCGAACACTGTCAAGATGACGACTTGCAAGCATTACCTTGAGGCAATGCATCGTATGACCACTTCTCTAGTCGGGAGGGCCTATGAATGTTTAGGAGTTAAACTCCACGGACCGTAGTGTTTCGACTACGAGTCAATTGTTTTACTTTATTAAATTGAATTGATTGTCTTTCTGAGATTCTTTACAACAGGTGATATTCGTAAGGATTTTAATACTTACAAACGGGTCATGCCCAAATTTTAAAAAAATTGAAGTTCATCTTGTATGAACCAAACCGTTCTTCTAAGGAATGTTTTGAATTAATGAAATAAAGTAGTATGCATTTTGCTATAATAAAATGAAAAAAATTTCTGGGACCAAAATTTGGACGTTAGTAAACGTCATAAAACGTTAAACTCTGATATGGGTGTTACAAGTTGGTATCAGAGCCGTGGTTTGAGGGATTCAAGTATTAGTGTAGTGCTTGAACTCAAACTCCGCGCTCGAGGTACGAAAAAGGTGTTCGGTTCAAGCTTGATCGGGAGTCCGGGTGAGTAAAATTTGTTGCATATTATAGCATACATGTAAATAGTGTATAAACGAATGGTTAAACGTATGCAACTATGAAATTGTGAAATCTTGATGTAATGCCTAAAAAGGTGAATATCACGGAAGAGTGTTAAGCACTAGAACCGTGAATTGTGTAAATATTCCAGACAGATAGAAACGGGTTAATGCTAAGGCAGAAGACCTCGTATAAATCTGTGAGACTACTTGGTAACAAGATAGCATTGTAACGAGTTAAAAGTGCAATGTAGTATCTTGGATATAAATTGAAAATGTAACAAGATAACGTTGCGACACTTAATGTGGCAATAAAGTATCTTGAAACGCGTAAATATTGATGTTCATGCGGAGTAACCTTACTTGAGGTAAGGAAAACTCTAAAAGTGGTCAATCTTGACACATTCGTTTTGTAGGAAAATTGCCCCCGAGCAAGCGGATGGATGATGATACATACGACTCCAAAATGCATTGGGCTAGAACTCGAATGCATAACGGGTAAGTTCTAAGGTACAACCATGTGGGACTACCCAACCTGGATTACACTTGATAAATGGTAATGCTTACACATGTGTCTAAATCGAGTCAAACTAAGTGGTTGGACCCATGAGGTCATAATTTGAAATTGAAATGTGCGTATGGAAATTGGTGAAGAACGACTCTTTAGGAGCCGTGAAACCAATATAATAAAAGTGGTAATTGGTGAAGAACGACTCTTTAGGAGCCGTGAAACCAATATAATAAAAGTGGTAATTGGTGAAGAACGACTCTTTAGGAGCCGTGAAACCAATATAATAAAAGTGGTAATTGGTGAAGAACGACTCTTTAGGAGCCATGAAACCAATATAATAAAAGTGGTAATTGGTGAAGAACGACTCTTTAGGAGCCGTGAAACCAATATAATAAAAGTGATAATTGGTATAGAACGACTCTTTAGGAGCCGTGAAACCAATATAATGAAAATGGTAAATGGTGAAGAATGACTCGTGGAGTCGTGAAACCATTAACAGATAAACAAGGTTGAATCTGTTATAAAATTGAGACCTTGTTTAAACGCAAGAGAACTCATGTTGTTGAGTCATGTTGATTTTCGTGTAAGTTTGTATAACTAATAGGGAATTGAGGCTGTCAGGGGGTGATCGACCCAACTCTATGGGTGAGGCCCACAAGTAATGATGGCTATAAAAGCAGGAAGGGCTTTGGGAGCGACCGTTCCTGAATATGCACGGAGGATGCTATGTAAGTATTCTCAAATTTTCTAAATGCAAATTCAATGCAAGAAACCTTGCGAATAATATGGGTTCCTAGAAGCCTCAAGTTAGGGGTAGGGTAAACGGACAAAAGGTCTGTGGTGAAACAACATGCAATTTGAAAATGAGTATGAAATAATGGTTTTAAAATAGTTCAACTATTAGTTAACCGTAAATGAATTCAAACTTTCAATTGCTGGTGTTAACTCTAACACGTGTAGGACAACTTTTTAAAAGGAAAAAGAATAAGGAAAGAAGTTTGTAAATACATGAAAAAGGGTTTGACGCAGCCCTATCGAACAAAGTGAAAAATTAAAATTTGGGCATTTATGCTAAAATAGTTAATACTGCAAAACCCATGGGGTGGTAACTCATGTAAGGCCTATAGGGCATTGAGGCCTATATAATATATATGGGAGGTTGGATGAAAATGTTTCGTGAGAAATCGTAACATCCAACAAAATACAGTAAAATGGTCTATGGGATCATAACTCCCTACGGGGAAATATAACATGGGATAACCAGTGAATGCTTAGGAATTCTAAACTGGATTATGTCCGTGTGCGTTAACAAGAAAACAACAAGAGGAAATGAGGTTTCGGGGACGAAACCCTCTTAAGGGGGGTAGAGTTGTTTTCTGTAGAAGAAGATCATCCATTGATCCTAGATCAAACCGTGAGTCCCATGACCATGTTTCTTGCTTTTCTATGTGTTTTCTTTATAAAGCATGCCTAGATCTCCATGTAATCGTTAGATTTTCTGTAAGAATGCTTAGGAATACTAGATCTATCATAAAGACTACAACTTTACGTGTGAAACTGATCCATAATAGAGATTCATGCTAGATTAGGTTATTTTGTGTAAAATGTGTTCTTGAAGATTTGATGATGAAAATACATGTTTATGATGTTAAAAATGCTCCTGTGATGTTCCTAAATGATTATGTATGCTTGAAAATGAATTTCATGAAGTATGGAGGCTGTTAGAAAGATTTTTAGTCAAATTTACGGGTTTTTTAGCGACCAGCGACACTGTGCATTCATTAGGAGAAACTATCCAGCGAAACTATGCATATCTCCTTCCAGCGACACTGTGCAGCGAAATTGTAGTGTCTCTCGTGAACGAAACTGACCTTGTCCCTGAACGAAAGTTCAACCAGTTCCTGGCGAAACTAGCTAGCGAAACTAGCAGTTTCTCTAGCAGTTTCTCCAGCAGTTTCGCCAGACTAAACCCAAACTTGTGCAACTTATTTGAATGCTATGCTATGACTTACATGACTATGCTATGATAAGACATACTATGATTTCTGTATTATATGAACCCTTGTTTATGATCAACCATCGGTGTCGTGTGTCGGTATGTCGTGTTATAGTCCAACGTGCTATGTTATGGGCCATAGTGACGTTATGTAGAGTTTAGACACAAAACTAATACTTAAGACCTAAACGTGTTCATAGGTCTTCGATAAGCAATCAATATTTGGATTATTTAGCAAGCGTAGCAGTGGAACCAAAGGTGAGTGTCACTAACCCGTTTACTGTGAGCCCGTTTGGGACACACTAAATAACCTAATGAAAAACAATGCTGACAACTTTATGAGTGCTATGCACTACTTGATGAAACTGAAAACTTAGAGTGCTATGCACCTACTTGATGAACTTGAAGTGTTTTATGGGAAGCACTTGTGAAATACTTAAACAACTATTTCTAAAACAAACTGAAAATGTTTTTGGGATTCGTGAAAACCCAAAGTAAACCATATTAATATGACTAGTGTAGGTTAAAGTCTAAACCACATGATATCACATGATTTCTAAGGATTGCCTTATAACTGAAAAAGTCCTCAACTTAATTGTACCATTAATTGTAAAGCGAGAGGATGTTGGGTAGATCTACTGGAGTTTGACAAACTCCGCCTCGTGACACTAGAGGTGCACGGAGGTACAATATTAGCCTATCTGACCGTGGTCCCGAGAGGACATGGGGGAGGCAAAGCAGCGATGACGTAGGTCCGCAAAACAAAATAGATGATGGCGCTGCCACTACAATTATCCGTCAGCTTTGGTACGAACTTCCTTAGTGCATGGAAACCGGATTAGCTACCCGCGATATCGGTTGACCACTTTAACTTCTACTTAACTAGTGCATATTCGATAATTCAACAATTGGAAATGTTTGCCAAACTAATACTTATTATATGTTGATACATACGCTTATGAGACAGGGCCAATGCATGACATGCCCACCGTGAACTCACCAACCGTTAGGTTGACACTTGCGTGGTTTAAACTTTTGCAGATCGCTAAGGAGTATCCGGATCGGGTTGGCATGGCACACGAAGACATTTTATTTTTAGTTAAACTAAATTGAGAATTTAAAACACTGATTTTGTAAAGCACGAGGTTAGTGCTAAAGACAATGTTTTCCGCTGCGTACTGTTAAACTGTTTTTATTATTAATGTTTGGACTTTACTCTGATTCGTTTAGTATTTGTAACTAATGGTTGTGGTCCTGGTTTGCTCGCACCCCTTAACGGTATAAACTCCGTTAGTGGTTAAATTGGGGGTGTGACAGATTGGTATCAGAGCCATAAGTTGCAGCGGCACAACAAACTACAACACGGTATTTGTTTATTTGTTCGCTTGTTATGGCGGCACGACAATTTACATTGAGGTATTCGTTTTTTTAGAAGTCAAACAAATAACAACAAACACCCGAATTAAAATATATATTGGTCACAAACATAGTAATTTTAAAACCAAATGAGTTGTAAGATAGAAATCATCAACATAGTCTTAAGATATCAGTAATAACATGTGAGTCACTCTATGGATAAAAAGAAAATAATGATCTACATTATAGCTTTACCTACTTTTTTTTTTGTTTTTTATTACAAAATGTCAGTTTTTATTACAAACTCTCTTTACCTTAACAGCTTTTTTTTGCTTTTTGTTGGAGGCTAAACTTTTTAACAGCTTTTTTTTGCTTTTTGTTGGAGGCTAAACTTTCGTGAATTCGCTTATAAAGTTATGGGTTCATCAGTTCTCCACGTTTTTGTATTTCTATTGAAAGATTTTTTTTGTTTTTGTTCTATGAACTTAAAAAATAATTGTAACTTAATCATGCTGAATATCACCTAACAAGTTTTATAATTAGCGCGTTGCCACTACAAGCACGGGCTGTCGCGCGGTGATATCCAACATGTAAAAAACTTCAATGTTAGACGAAGGTCACAACGCAAATGTAATTAGTATTAGCAAAACCATAGGAACCCTTAAAAAAATAAAAAAAAATACCCTATATCCAGCTAAAGGCTTCTTAATAATTAGAAATAAATGTTAATTATCAAATGAATAAAAAAATATTCAAAATTCACTTAGCAACCACAATCACAAATAACCATCAAATCAAATCAGTAACACTTTTGTTAAAATGTTCATGAAGCCAAATATTAGATAGGTGTTGAATATCATAATCAAATGTCAACACAATAGAACTAACGGTTACATCAGAATGCTATTTCCCAACTCAAATTTAGGTTTAACATATGGTCCATGCAAATCACTACAAAAAACAAAAAACAACATAAACCATATCCTGGTAAGGGAAAAGAGAAGAAGTTACCACCCTAATTCTTGAATCCACTTGAAACCTTACATCATCCATCACCCAATACTCAATACTCTGCACTTGAGTGACTCATCATATTCAAGATTTAATCAACATTCAGAATCGAACATGGTATTATAGGGGTTGCAAACTTTCATGCATGTAATAGAGACCTAAATATGAAAAGATTATATAATCAAGTTATGTACCATGTCTCTCGTATCCTAAACTTAATGGCAACATTCAAGATATAGAAAACAAATGATCATACTAAATTCAAGAAAAGCCACACATTGTTGTACAGGTTGGAATGATAACATGTTTGGATGTGCTTTTGTTGTGGTTGTGATGTTTAGAAAATGCTTGTACAAATGGACGTATTTGAAAATTAAGCAAGTACAGAACAAACCTCACTTATATTAAGAGGATGCACATTCTGATTTCGATGATCCAATGTGGTGTGAGGTTCAATCTCCTTACTAACAATGCACATTATAGCATGCCATCACAGAAGGAAGAAACCCCTGAAACCTTGAATCTGTATTCATTATGACAAACATCAGCAACTCAATTTGACACTAAATTGTAAAAGCTATTCATAAATTTGACATCATAAGCTTACAATTAATAACATATATGAGAATTCAGTCAATTCACTCACATCTATGCCCGAACTCATAACGTAGATCATGAGTCATTAAATTAAGCCTCTTTATAACGTGATAAAAGAATGCAATAGGAGTTACTGGATTCATCTTCCATGCAAGAGATGATAACACCAAAAGTTCTATCTTAATAATAGACTTTGACTTGAACCTAAATCTTGACCCTTCCATTAGAACCAAACCCGTTAATTTTGCAGAAACTTAACTCATTAATTCTCAATTTAATGCTTTTAGGATGATTTATGTGGCAAATTAATCTTGACTGCTATAAGCTATAAAACCTGTGCAATACTCCATTTCTACAATTCTATGATCTTACTCCCACCAATTATAATTCGGTGCATACTGTTTATATAGTCCACCAGCAAAAGGAAAAAAAAAACCGAATGGAACAGTTGTGATCTTTTGCATGTTATTTTGACGGTGTTAGTTTTGGGACCACAAATTGATGGTGTTATTTTGACGACTGTTAGTTTGACCAACAGTCTTAGTGATGTGTATAATTAACATTATTTGTCCAAAGTTATAACAATAATAATTAAATAACCAAAAGAAGGTAGTAAGGATGTCACCTTTAAATGATGATACTTATCAGATCTCATTTTTATTGCACTCTGCTAGAGCCCATCGGGGGAAAAGTAAGCAAATATATCTAAAAAGTTAATTGGAAACATAAAACAACTTAATTATATTAGTAAGCTCCTACAATATAAAGTGAACCCATTTCTGACCAAATTTGATCCGCCCACAGATCACATGGTAAAAGTACCAAAATATGTTCAAAATAATGTAAGATATTTTGTACAAATTCATTTGATCTAAACTATAATTTTAAGAAGGATCTTGAATAAGGAAAATTATTATTTGACAATACTATCTTGGCTTATGACGGAAAAATAAAACTTTTTACAAGCATCTCACATGAGAACTTTAATAAGCCATAACTTGATAAAAATATCTTTTAAAATTAATTCAAATTCACATGATCAAAGCCCCTAGGATACCAAACGGGTGATAAAAGAAAAACCAAAGTAATTAGTAAACAACAGTTATAATTAACAACTTCATCACATTTGAATTGAAAAGAAAAAACCATAAATTACCTATAAATGAGAAGTATACCTTTAAGGAGATTCGGGTTCTTGAATTCCAAAAACTTTCTGATTAAGAACCTAAAAGGCTTAAACGAAACTAACCTCAAGCAAATCATTTGTTACACCTGACAAAAGTTTTCCCAATTCCCCAAGACATATATACAGTGGTTTCCCTGCATTTTTTATACAAATTATATATTTCAGTTAACATTATGTAATATAAACACAGAGAAAATGAGTTTTGATTGGCTATATCATACCAAACTCAATCATATATAGGAATACAAAACACATACCAAAATCTGATGCAACTAAACAAGTATATGTGTACCTAGAGCAATATAGCCATATGATCCTGCAATAGCAGACATACATTCCGATGCATCACCGCCGTGCAAGAACTTTGCAAGCCCAAAATCCGCCACATGCACTTCAAAATCCGAACTAAGTAAGATGTTAGACTTCACATCATGATGAATAATAAAAGGTGTACAATCATGATGCAAGTAACAAAGACCCTTTGCAGCCTCTATAGCAATTTTCAACCAAAAGTGAGTTCAATTAGAGCTCTACCAAAAGAATTACTTTCATCAAAACTTATATTAAACATCAAACCAAAGTTCGTGATTATAACCTTCAAGGGTGGCGTAGTGGTAATGAAAACTGTCACTATGTGGATTATAGATTCCACTGGTTTCCATCCTTAACCCATTCAAGGGTTACCTGCATACAATAGGTAGCCAATGAAAACTGTCACTATGTGGAGATCACCTTAAATAGGTTTTAAAAGAAATAGGGGCAGTCATCACCTAAAACAAATAGACAGATCATACGAAACAAAATAAAGAAGAAAACACTTAATAACAATAAGTAAAATAAGCTTAACATTAAGGGTATGATGTGCTTTACATTTACAACCCATGAGCTGCAAAGTGCTGTGAAGAACATTGTGTGTACAAAAATTTTTGGTTCCCATGGACACCAGAATCAAAGAATTAAGGCTCTTAGAACCTAAGACCAATCGAAATCTTAATCTGTGGGAGAAAGGTAAAACGATCAGAGATAATAGTACCTGTGGTTTAATTGACGGCTTCAACAATAGAAAGAAAAAAATAAGCCCTAAATCATTAATTACATACAAACCTTGTAAACGCAGAGGATTCTAGAGTGTAGAATCGGATGATGAACAAAGAGAGAAGATGAGGGAGTATACCACGGATTTCAACTCATGTTTGGTTCAAACATCGCATCTGTGGATCAAATTCAGTTTAGAAGAAACGGATCTTATGCGAGGTTACATGATGTTTATTTCTCCGATGAGAAGAACAGGAGCAAGATGAAGAAATAGAGAAAGAGTGAAAGAGCTTTTTGAGAGAGGGAGAGAGCGTATCACTGGTTTCTTTTTGCTTCAATCTATCGTTGCTCCGAGTCGTCTTCTTCAATGGCCGCGGTGGTGCGTGCGTGCTTCAGATGCGCGAGAAGAGACGGGAGATGGACAGATGTGTATGTAAATTGACAGCCACGAAATATATTCAAATTTCAAAACCCCTTTTGAATTCTTTTCCCGAAATTCTGGTCTGCAAGCTTCTGCGTTTAAGATGAATTTTTGAATTAGGGCTTCTTTGAACAAAGATGAAAGAGGCGCGCAACTCAGTGCTTCCCATAGAAAGCGACGTTCCCTTTGTTGCTTTTTCCGGAATAGGGTGTCTGCAACTCAATGCTTCCTATAGACTTTGAATTAGGGCTTCAAGTAGTGAATAAAGGAGATTGAAAGGGGTAAGTATAGACTTTGTAGAAGAAAAGTAAATGAAGAACAATATCAAAAGGGAGATTCCTCTGAATCTTCTCTGCAAAAGCACTGGTTCATAACCAGTGTCGTGATTGTGTTTTCAAGAGCACTTGGGTCGCCGGTTCAAAGAGAAGAAAGGTTTAGAGATGCTCTGGCTAGTTGTACATTATGCTTCTTCACTTATACGCGTCTTAAAATTAAGACGCCCATAATTACAAAAATGCCATTTTGATCAATATGTATTATATAGTAGTATAGATATGTATATATATAAATATATATATAGACCGTGTCTAGGTAGTCTAACGGAAAAACCTTAGGGAAAATTTTCACACACGAATACGAAACGCGAACGCCAATACGCACACTATTTCGGGGAAAGCGACAACGAAACGATGCTACACGCTACGTCCTGATTTCTACTACGATGACTACGCCGACGGTGACTTTTATGGGGAAAGCCGACCTTCGACGATAGCTACCTACGACTTACGACGTTCTCCGACGATGCCTCGATTTTGCACGAAAATCTTTTCCGAACTAATAGCGGGATAACGGGGAACTGTTGATATACATATTATGGGATATGTATAGAATATAACTGTGACTGAACACTGGCTACTTTAACTGTCCAGCAAGATGTCTGGAAGAGGACACGGGAGGAGCAACATTAACATGACGCCTGCACAACTACAAGCTATGATTAACGAACACGTGCAAGCCGCGGTGGCAGCCGTCCAAGCTGCATACGCCGCACAGGGTAATTTTTATGCCGGTTAAGGCACAAAACGATTTTATTTTGACCTGTTTAAACTTAAAACCCGAACTATTATTGCATCAGGAAACCACCATCACTGCACGTTTAAGTCCTTCATGGATTGTAAGCCAATGACGTTTTCCGGCGAAGAAGGAGCGGTAGGACTCCTTAGGTGGATCGAGAAGTCTGAAAAAGGTCTTCTCTATGTGCAACTGCCCTGCTGAGAGAAAAGTGAAGTATGCTACTGATACCTTTGAGGGAGCAGCTCTCTCCTGGTGGAATGCCGAAATCCAGATGATTGGGATTGATGCGGCTAATAACATGGAATGGGAAGCGTTTAAAGAACTGATTATGGAGGAGTACTGTCCCCGTGACCAAGTGAAGAAGTTAGAGGGTGAATTCTTGAATCTGAAAATGATTGGGTCTGAAATTGAGCAATATACAGCGCGTTACCATGAGTACGCGGTCTTGTGCCCCACAATGGTTGATGCTGAGTTCAAACGCATTGAGCGTTATCTGGAAGGCCTCACGCCTCAAATCAAGAGCTTGGTGACCGCCAGCAACCCAACAACTGTGCAGCAAGCCATCCGTTTAGCTCACAAGCTTACTGACCAGGAAATTGAGAAGGGTACACTTCCCGCTAAGGCCATAGAGAAAACTGCCTTAAGTGGCAAAAGGAAAGCTGATGATGAAGCTCCTGAAAACTCCATGAACAATCAACGTGTGGGAAACAGCACCGGGAGGTCTTACAACTCCCAAGGTCAAAGCAAAAGGTCTGGGAATAACAGTGGGAACAACCGCCAGGGCGGTAATGGTCAAAGAAACTACAAGGGTAACCTGCCCAAGTGTAACAAGTGTGGGAAGCATCACACTGGTATTTGCAGAAGAAGTTTAAGCTGTGAAAGGTGTGGCAAGAAAAGCCACGAGGCAAAGGACTGTTGGGCGATTCTTCCCGAGCAACAAAACCGCCTAAGGCAAAACAACAACAATCATGGCAACAACAACCATGGAAACAACCGGGGCAATGGGAACAACAATGGCCAGAACCGTAATAACAACAATGAAGCTCCCAGAGGGAATGGAAATGGGAACTGCTATGAATGTGGTGCTCAAGGCCACCTAAAAAGGGACTGCCCGCAGTTGAGAAGACAGGGAAATGGTAATCAAGGAAACAATGGTGGGAATGGTAATGGTGGGGGTAATGGCAACGGGAATGGTAACAACGGGAATGGTGCAAATGGCAGAGGAAGAGCTTTTGTCATGGGTCAAGGCGAAGCTCGCAACGATGCCAACGTGATTAACGGTAAATTCATCCTTAACGGTTTCTTTGCTACTGTATTGTTTGATTCTGGTGCTGAAAGAAGTTTCATTTCCACTAAATTTGCTCGATTAATTAATGCTAAACCGATTGACTTAGATGCTAAGTATGTGGTAGAACTAGCAAATGGTAAACTTCATGATACGACTCAGATAGTTAAGGACTGTAAGTTAGAACTAGCTGGCCATACATTAGGAATCGATCTCATGCCTTTCCCGATTGGTAGTTTTGATGTTATAGTAGGAATGGATTGGTTGTCTGAAAACCGAGCCGAAATTTTATGCCAAGAAAAAGTGGTTCGTAATCCACTCGAAGGAGGCGAAGTGTTAACAGTTCAAGGTGAAAAAGGTGGGACAGTCACCAGTATTATTTCGTTTCTTAAGGCTCAAAAGTGCCTTCGTAAAGGTCACTTCGCGATTCTTGCAAACGTCACCGATTCGACACTTCCCGAGCGTAGAATCAATGACTACCCGATAGTTCGCGACTTCCAAGACGTATTTCCTGATGATCTGCCTGGTTTACCTCCATTTCGACAAGTAGAGTTTGGAATCGATATAGCCCCTGGAGCCGCTCCGATTGCACGCGCACCTTACCGTTTGGCAGTAAGCGAACTCAACGAACTCTCCGCACAACTTCAAGAGTTACTCGACAAAGGATTTATTCATCCAAGTTCGTCTCCGTGGGGAGCACCGGTATTGTTTGTTAAGAAGAAGGATGGAACGTTCCGAATGTGTATTGACTACCGAGAGCTTAACAAGGTCACGATCAAGAATCGGTATCCACTTCCTCGAATCGACGATCTCTTCGACCAGCTGCAAGGTTCGAGCTACTTTTCAAAGATTGATCTACGGTCTGGATATCACCAGCTTCGCGTTCGAGATGAGGATGTCCCCAAGACTGCTTTCAGAACTCGGTATGGTCACTACGAATTCCTGGTTATGTCGTTTGGGCTAACAAATGCACCTGCCGTATTTATGGATCTAATGAATCGAGTGTGCAAGCAGTACCTCGATAAGTTTGTGATAGTTCTCATTGATGATATTTTGATCTACTCCAAGACAAAGGAAGAACACGAGAATCATCTGCGACTTATCTTGGAATTACTCCGCAAGGAACAGCTTTATGCTAAGTTTTCGAAGTGCGATTTTTGGATTCGCGAAGTCCAGTTTCTTGGACACATTGTTGATCAGAATGGAATTCATGTCGACCCAGCTAAAGTGGAAGCTATCAAGAATTGGTCTACTCCGAGAGCGCCGACCGAAATCCGACAATTTTTGGGACTTGCCGGATATTACCGAAGGTTTATTAAGGGTTTCTCGCAATTGGCTCAACCCTTAACAGCTTTGACGCACAAGGGAGTGCAGTATAGATGGGGTGAAAAAGAGGAACACGCGTTTCAAACTCTTAAGGACATGTTATGTTCAGCTCCGATTCTCGCGTTACCCGATGGAGTTGACGACTTCGTGGTCTACTGTGATGCATCCATCCAAGGACTCGGTTGTGTGTTGATGCAACGAGACAAAGTGATTGCCTACGGGTCCAGGCAACTGAAGGATACTGAGAAGAATTATACAACGCATGATTTGGAATTGGGAGCCGTTGTATTTGCACTTAAGATTTGGAGACATTACCTCTACGGAACAAAGTGCACGATATTTACCGACCACAAAAGCCTACAGCACATCTTTGAACAGAAGGATCTCAATATGCGACAACGACGGTGGGTCGAGTTACTAAATGACTATGACTTAGCAATTAAGTATCATCCAGGAAAAGCCAATGTTGTGGCAGATGCATTAAGTCGAAAGGAGTATGAAAAGCCTCGACGGGTACGAGCGCTGCAACTTACCATTCACACGGGATTGCCGGATCGGATCCGCGATGCCCAACAAGAAGCTTTGAAAGAGGAAAATTTCGCAGCTGAAGCACTGCGAGGGGTGGATGGCAACTCCGAAATTAAGTCCGACGGACTCAAGTATTATAATGATAGAATTTGGATTCCATTACTTGGAAATCTTCGTGAGCTCGTGATGGACAAGGCTCACAAGTCAAGGTATTCGGTGCACCCTGGATCAGATAAAATGTACCAAGATTTGAAGAACTTGTATTGGTGGCCGAATATGAAAGCCGACATTGCATGATATGTGGCTAAGTGTTTAACGTGCTCAAGAGTTAAGATCGAGTACCAAAAGCCTTCAGGATTATTGCAACAACCAAAGATCCCAGAATGGAAATGGGAGGATATCTCCATGGATTTTGTAACGGGACTACCACATCGATCGAATCGACCGGATGCAATTTGGGTTATCATTGATCGTTTAACCAAATCTGCACACTTTATCCCAATGAGAGAAAGTGACAATATGGACAAGTTAACAAAGCTGTACATTGACCGAATTGTGGCACGTCATGGAGTGCCTAAGACCATTATCTCCGACCGAGATCCTCGATTTACTTCCCGATTGTGGCAATCTATGCAAGAAGCACTGGGAACCAGACTGGATATGAGTACAGCCTATCACCCGCAGACCGACGGTCAGACGGAACGAACTATTCAGACTTTAGAAGACATGCTCCGAGCTTGCGTTCTCGACTTCGGTAAAGACTGGGAGGCTCACCTTCCGTTGGTGGAGTTCTCCTACAACAATAGTTATCATTCGAGCATTGGTGCAGCACCTTTTGAAGCCCTTTATGGCAGAAAATGTAGATCGCCCGTGTGTTGGGCCGAAACAGGTGAGAAAGGACTCACCGGACCGGAAATCATTCATGATACAACTGAACGCATTATTCAAATCAGAAAGCGGATAGCTGCAGCACGTGACAGGCAAAAGAGCTATGCCGACAAACGCCGTAAACCTTTGAAGTTCGAGGTAGGCGACAAGGTACTATTGAAGGTATCTCCCTGGAAGGGAGTGATACGCTTCGGAAAGCGTGGAAAGCTGAATCCTCGTTATATCGGTCCATTTGAAATCATCGGGGAAGTAGGCCCGGTGGCCTACCGATTACAACTCCCTGCTGAACTCGATGGAGTTCACAACGTGTTTCACGTTTCTTTCCCCAGCAACGACAAGTAACCACGACAGCTGAGACTGCGAACGCTACAACACAAGAATAATTTTCGGGACGAAAATTCCATTTACAAGGGGATGATGTGACATCCGGGAATTTCAAGGTTTACTTCCGTTAGACAATCTCCGTTAGTTACGTTAATAGTGTTAACTTAGTAACTAATGCTTAACTAGGCCGAATACGTCCACGACCTTTGGTTGATCACCGAACCCGTCCATATGTGCTATGTATTTATTTATATGTTGTTATTATGAGAAACGTGATTTAAATGCATGATTTTTATTAAAAAGAATGACTATTTAATTATTTGATAAATTATGTGACAAATTGCCTAATTATGTGATTATATGTTTAACCGGGTAACTAAGTGTATGCATACATGATTAATGATTGGGCTAGTCATTAGACTAATCATGGGCTAATGATGGCTAATCATTGGGGGCCCAAATCCCAATGAAAGCCCATGATGGCCATTAGTATTTAAATGAAGCTTTAAACCCTAATTACCCATTTGCATACATCACACAAGAAACACACACACACTCTCTTCCTCTTGCGATTCTGGACCAGCCTTAGAGACCATCAAGATCAGCCATCTTTTCTGTAGAAGAAGATCATCCATCGATCCTAGATCAAACCGTGAGTCCCATGACCATGTTTCTTGCTTTTCTATGTGTTTTCTTTATAAAGCATGCCTAGATCTCCATGTAATCGTTAGATTTTCTGTAAGAATGCTTAGGAATACTAGATCTATCATAAAGACTACAACTTTACGTGTGAAACTGATCCATAATAGAGATTCATGCTAGATTAGGTTATTTTGTGTAAAATGTGTTCTTGAAGATTTGATGATGAAAATACATGTTTATGATGTTAAAAATGCTCCTGTGATGTTCCTAAATGATTATGTATGCTTGAAAATGAATTTCATGAAGTATGGAGGCTGTTAGAAAGATTTTTAGTCAAATTTACGGGTTTTTTAGCGACCAGCGACACTGTGCATTCATTAGGAGAAACTATCCAGCGAAACTATGCATATCTCCTTCCAGCGACACTGTGCAGCGAAACTGTAGTGTCTCTCGTGAACGAAACTGACCTTGTCCCTGAACGAAAGTTCAACCAGTTCCTGGCGAAACTAGCTAGCGAAACTAGCAGTTTCTCTAGCAGTTTCTCTAGCAGTTTCTCCAGCAGTTTCGCCAGACTAAACACAAACTTGTGCAACTTATTTGAATGCTATGCTATGACTTACATGATTATGCTATGATAAGACATACTATGATTTCTGTATTATATGAACCCTTGTTTATGATCAACCATCGGTGTCGTGTGTCGGTATGTCGTGTTATAGTCCAACGTGCTATGTTATGGGCCATAGTGACGTTATGTAGAGTTTAGACACAAAACTAATACTTAAGACCTAAACGTGTTCATAGGTCTTCGATAAGCAATCAATATTTGGATTATTTAGCAAGCGTAGCAGTGCAACCAAAGGTGAGTGTCACTAACCCGTTTACTGTGAGCCCGTTTGGGACACACTGAATAACCTAATGAAAAACAATGCTGACAACTTTATGAGTGCTATGCACTACTTGATGAAACTGAAAACTTAGAGTGCTATGCACCTACTTGATGAACTTGAAGTGTTTTATGGGAAGCACTTGTGAAATACTTAAACAACTATTTCTAAAACAAACTGAAAATGTTTTCGGGATTCGTGAAAACCCAATGTAAACCATTTTAATATGACTAGTGTAGGTTAAAGTCTAAACCACATGATATCACATGATTTCTAAGGATTGCCTTATAACTGAAAAAGTCCTCAACTTAATTGTACCATTAATTGTAAAGCGAGGGGATGTTGGGTAGATCTACTGGAGTTTGACAAACTCCGCCTCGTGACACTGGAGGTGCACGGAGGTACAATATCAGCCTATCTGACCGTGGTCCCGAGAGGACACGGGGGAGGCAAAGCCGCGATGACGTAGGTCCGCAAAACAAAATAGATGATGGCGCTGCCACTACAATTATCCGTCAGCTTTGGTACGAACTTCCTTAGTGCATGGAAACCGGATTAGCTACCCGCGATATCGGTTGACCACTTTAACTTCTACTTAACTAGTGCATATTCGATAATTCAACAATTGGAAATGTTTGCCAAACTAATACTTATTATATGTTGATACATACGCTTATGAGACAGGGCCAATGCATGACATGCCCACCGTGAACTCACCAACCGTTAGGTTGACACTTGCGTGGTTTAAACTTTTGCAGATCGCTAAGGAGTATCCGGATCGGGTTGGCATGGCACACGAAGACATTTTATTTTTAGTTAAACTAAATTGAGAATTTAAAACACTGATTTTGTAAAGCACGAGGTTAGTGCTAAAGACAATGTTTTCCGCTGCGTACTGTTAAACTGTTTTTATTATTAATGTTTGGACTTTACTCTGATTCGTTTAGTATTTGTAACTAATGGTTGTGGTCCTGGTTTGCTCGCACCCCTTAACGGTATAAACTCCGTTAGTGGTTAAATTGGGGGTGTGACAGTATGCACCCTTGAATTTAAGCTAAGATCGGGTGATTCATACAGTTCGCAAAATGGGTATAGGCAGATGACGCTACAAGGCATCATAATACCAATGGCATGGTGAGTTAATGTAGTAATCTCATAAAGATTCGCTCGGTTCCACCAAGACGACGTGATAGCTTGCTCGACTAGTTTTAAATCTTGACGTACCCTATTTCAAATAAGTAACGGAAGGTCGGAATTGCAATAACTGGAGGACCAAGTGAATTATTTCGCTAATTTCCACGGTGGACCAAGGACAAGCGAACGTCAATAGGTGTCTACGAATAAGTAACATAGGCGTTAAGAAAGACAATGTGGTTTGTCATTTATAATGCAAAACTTGAGCTGTTAAAACGTTGCTGTTCATCCGGGTCGAAATCTACATTTGGTTCCTCTCGATTGAGAGGGTTGGGATATTACGTTTTTTATTTGACTAAATTGTGTATGTCCCTTCTAGTAAAAAAATACATATAAGGGTAATGTGAACCTATAAAGGGAGTAACATAAATTTGCTTGACGGTGGCCTGATTTTAATGTAAATACGCGGTTCAGCACTGGTCCCACCTTCCGCATGTCGCTAGTGCTTATGTATAAGGTGTACCGCAGCTAACCCACCACACTACCAGCACTTTGAGGGTGTACCAATTACCTTACCATTTCATAATATAGGGCATCTTAAGTTTTCCTAAATACTTTTGAGTTGAATAAAGGTGAGAGCATAGAAATCACAATGCAACGTGTGCAAAATTTGAATTTTAGGGCAAAGAGACCTTTCCGTGGTTTCAGTCGGTGGGATTTTCACCCACGGTGAGGATTGTCGAGAGTTTAGCATGCACAACGTGAACATCAATACGATTTAAGTTTCCGGAGTGGAGTCAAGAGCTAAAGTAGTCTATGATGTTTAAGTTTAAGCTAGGGTTCGCCATCCTAGGATATATCGTCATGTATATTAACCTTCGGTAAAGATTTAAAATAAGGGTGACGTTCCAATGATCGAAGGGTTCCTTACAGAAGCATGAATAACATCATGTATGGGAATAACAAATTCCACGTGAAGTGCATGGTAGCAAGCATACGGTAGTCGCAACCGCGCCCTTCCAATTATCGTCCAGCTATATCAATGTCTATGTATCAATGGTTGCATCGTCTGGTAAAGTAAAAATCATGTAGGAACATCAGGTTGTATCAGTTCTCAAAAGTAAGTAAAGGCGCAAACATGAAATAAGAGTGGGTTCCCGAAACACCAAGCGTTGATGAATGCAAAGTAATACCTGGCTTTACGTGAGTGTAAATAATGAGCTGTAGTTAAGGTTTCGCGAGGCCTACTGTGGATCAAAAGGTCGGGTTGTATATCATATATATAATAAAAAGAATATCGGGTACTTGGGTCACTTTTTAGTGATCCTTAGGTAGCTCAACGCATATGCGATTGATTCATACATGCCTTCATGAAATCGAAGGTCAATCTACTTCCTTATACAATTTTTTTAAAGTTTTGAGTCGATTACTCGATCAGGCACCATAGGTTATGAAGCAGGGGTTACCAATGAGAACTTCCTGGGAAAGAAGGAACAAAAATAATGGTTATTTATGTTTTTGCAGTTTATCTGTCGACCTGCAGTTGACATGGTGAAAACTCTTCAAGGCATACTGCTGCCTATTGTTGGTTTTCGATGTTTTTCGTGCAGAAGCGCACGACGGAAAAGTACGAGATAGTGTCATCAGTGATGCTAACTAGCCACAATGACAAAACCATCCATTCCAGATCGCACGATTTCAGGAAGTTGCTTCACCTACATTGTTCTACTAGGTGAAATTGTAATTGCAGTGAGGTATAAGTTTTGTGAGATCATGCCGAGAATGTTGGCAACAAACTTTTGACTCGTACAAACGTAACAGGGGTTATAAGTCAAGAGAGGAAAACTCCACAATATTTTCCTGCCGACAGGTTGGTTCCAGTGAATAAAGTGTAATCATCCATTCAAGATGTTTGGGTTTTCATCAGGTTAACATTTATTGAATTGTTGCACAGTTGTGAGGGCTCGAAGAATGGACCGGGGTTATCATTTGCACAAGCATTTTAAAGGATTTCAGATAGGTTGGAAGTCATATCTAGAAGAGATGAGACCTGGTGTGATAGCATAACGAGCATTGATAGATGACCTTAGCCATACAGTTGAGTCCCACATATTCGACAATCGATGTCATGGGGTTTTTGAAATAGAAGGTCGTATCCCTTACAACCAGCAGTTCGCCGAGTAGAATTTCCCAAGGTTTCCATACACTACAAATTACATTTACGTGTGCACCCATAAAGGTAATTTACCTTGTATGATCACACTGGTTCCTCCTACTTTAGCTACCAGGTTTTATGAATACGTATGTGGTTTCCATGGGGTGAGTATCAAGAATATGGTCATTAGCCCCAAAGTTAACTGACCGAAATTCACAAGAGAGACGGGTTGAGAATAAAATACTCGTTTAACTTAGAATCTATCACTAAGTTCAGCTCAGTGAGCAAGTGGCTTAGCAGGAGTTTGGGTATGGCATGCCATACTGCCCCCAGCTTAGCTCCGAGACATAGATCACTTATTTCCCATTTCGACTCGATCACGAATTCGTTACATATTTACATAGAGAGAGATTAATATAAATCTTAGCCATCACATGCTCAATTCCATTTAGGTTATAAAAGTCGCATCCACGTTAAATTATCACACCACAACTATGCGATTAAAATGCAAGGTCTAAAATGACCAAGGAAAGAGTGTCAACAATCGAGGTAGCAAAGACAGTTACAAGCATCCATGAGTAACCATCGATTTTATACAGTGCTACCCTAAACGAGGCTAAATAGCATTTTCAATAATGCATTTCGATAAGGTTACTCTCAGGTTGTGTTAATAGGTGACTTACTCAAATAGGATTTACAACAGCTCGTATTTATGCTATAGGAGGGTATGAACAACTCAGCATAAGAAACTCTGGGTCATTGCCTTAGAGTCTAGACTGTCATAAACTAGACCGTAAGGGGTAAACTTACTAAGGCCGCTAAACAAGGCCATTAGGTGTGAACAAGGCCCTTAAGAACAACCAATGTCGTTAAGGTGGAACAAGCTCATAAAGATGTCAGGATCCTAAACAATGGATCCTACCTTATTTATGAAGCTAGTGCAGAACTACAAGCACTTGTGATTTTTCATTCAAGTTTTGTTGAAGAAATCCAGTAGAAAGAGAAAACCCTCTTTCTGATTGTGCTTTGGGTGAGACTTGCCCCAAAAGAGTTTTCAAACGCCCTATATACACCATACAGAGAGCATGTGCATTCAAACATATGGTACGAACATTCATTATATAAAAAAAATCAGGAAATTCTTCCGTGTGTCCCCTGAAGTCCGCTAAGAACACTTTAAGTTCGCTAATACCTGTTTAAGTTCACAAAAAACAATTTTAAGTACGCTAAAAAAATTCCGAAGTCCGCCATGGTGAAAATGAAGTCCTTTAAGACTAACTTGAAGTACTCTAAGAACAACTGAAGTACTCTAAGAACAAACTCAAGTACTCTAAGAGCAAACTTAAGTACTCTAAAAACAAAATCAAGTACTCTAAGAACAAACGTAAGTACCTCTAAGAACAATTTTTTTTCCAAGTCCGCTAAGAAGAAAAAAAATCAAGTCCGCTAAGAAGAAGAAAATAGGTCCGCTAAGAACAAATGAAGTCCGCTAAGAGCAAAAAGGCAAGTTCGCTAACTTTGCTCTTAGAGAACTTCTCACTCAAAATCATCAAAATTTCAAGTCTTATAAAAGAAAAATATTTTGACCAATATCTAAATCCTATACAGACATAAAACAAGGGATTCTAAGTGTGGATCGACTTAGGCATGCGGGGCAATACTTTTGGGAATAAGTTGTAACCAAATCTTTCAAAAACAGTTATAGTTCAAAAAATACTTTTGAAAAGTTCTGGTTCGTTGTAACCAAGGGCTCTAATACCAATCTGTCACACCCCCAAATTTCCACTAACGGAGTATAACCGTGTGGGGTGTGATCCAGACCAAGATCCAAGTCTTTAGTTACAACCAAACCATAATGAAAGGTAAAACAGTCTTATGTTGCATTTCACAAAACAGAGTTTACATTGTAATTCAGCGGAAGCGTTCAAAAGTCTACGGAGTTATTGTTTAGCACCAGTAGGTAATAAATGTATTTGAAATGCATTTCCTAAAATCTTTTACAAAATTCAGTATTTCCAACGCCCGTGCCTCCAAGGTCCTCCTAGCGTCCTGAAAAGTATTCAACAATCAAGTGTCAGCAAAAGCTGGTGAGTTCACAAAAGCAGTCTACATTGTACTGTGTAGACCAAGAATGCATACGAATAATGAAAGACCAATTCGTAAGGTACAAGTAATATCCATATCGTTAGGTAGCTAGCCTATGCTTATGTTCACCTGAATGTTCACAACCGAAGTTGAATATGCGTCACAGGTCTTAACCTGTGTGATTTGCCTTCCCCGTGTCTTTCCAGATCACGATAGTGTTAGGCTAATATTGTTCTCAGTCCGACTGCCAGTCGGGATGGTGCATCACGTGCACCGCTGAGCGGAGGTGTCAATCCCCAGTAGTACTACTCAACATTACCTCTCTATTCATTATTAACGTCCCGAGTAAGTAAGGACTTTTTGTAATTTAAAGTGCATTTAGCTAAACATGTGATATGTGCTGGATAATTACTTAAACAGACAAAAATGCCTTTGTCTTTGCATTGCCATCCTTTATCGGATGCAACTAGTTTTTTGTTATCATCCTCAACCGGATATAACTAGATAGGGTAGTGAAACTCACCTTAGGGTGCACTGGTACTCAGCACTTGACTTTAAAGTTGGTTATTAGTGACCTATTCTAATAAATACGGTCTAACCAAATTAGAGGTTGTCGCTAGGAAGAATTACTTATTAATAAAAAAATATTTTCTCATGCATTCATTTTGGTCATAACACTTAAACACAAGTCTTGAACTTGTAGGAAAACATAGATGCACAATTCTAAGTCAAATTGCATAATTGCAAAGCGAAAAAGTCAAACACAAAACACACATTTGGTGACATATATAATTTGCTCTACACTTGGAGTTAGCCTCTAAAATTTTATAGTCATAAACTTCATAATATTATGAACTTGTTGCAAAAAGAATTAACTCAAAAGGTTAAGTATTGAGAGAGTTCTTTGTGTCCGAAGTTGGCTAAAAATCAGCTTTATTGCCATTAACACACCATTTGTAGAAACGTATAATTTGCTCCACACTAGGAGTTAGCTTCTCAAATTTTACAGGCATAAACAACCCAATATTATGGACATTTTGCAAAAAAAAAGTCAACCCAAAAGGTTAAGTATTGATAAAGTTACGCGCGTCAGAAGTTGGCAAAATTTTAGCTTTTGAGTTGTCTTGTAAAACAAGAAAATTGGTCTTATATTTTGCATAACTCGGTCAAAACTTGAGGTTTTCTTACCAACACCTCTAGATATCAATATCAATATATAAAAATCGTTTTCATCCAAAAATCCCTTCATTAATACCGAAGAATCATGTTCAACAAAATTGCAAAAATTGATAAAAAGCTGAATTTTTAACAACCCTGCACCCTGAACTTGCAGTAGGTTTTGGGGTGGCCAAACGGAGGTCTTAGAATGCGTATAAAGCTAAGACATATAAGTTTACTATGGAAAAAGAATCACTCAATTTTGATAAAAATTGAGGAAGTTATGCCCTGTACAAGACGACCCAAACTTCTGGACAGAATCTGTCCAAAACTGGTCGTTTAAAAGGCATTCAACGGTTTTGGCTAATCTTTTGATCCTCAAGCTTCATGTGAAGTCTTGTAACAACTCAAACAATGTTTTATCATGGATTTCTAGTTTTCATAACAATCATACAATTATCATAGCAAAAATCAAGTATGGCACCTGCATATAAGCAATTTCACCTAATATCCATGTTCAACAACACAATCAAACTTCAAGAACACTACATAGCAGTTTTTCCACCAAAATCACAGCCATTATATACTATCAAATCTGCCCCAATTCCTAACTTTACTTATACTAACATAAAACATGATTCAAGAACATATTTACACATCAAAGTGCACAAAATCACAAGATAAACACATGTATTTAACCAATTTCATGTTAGAGATTTTTAGGGCTTACAAGTTGGGCTAGAATTTTCGGATTTGAGAGAGATGAGATGTAACCAAGACTTCTCCGAGGCTTCTTGATGCTTGTGGAAGCTTAAAACCCTTTGCTAGATTGGAAGGTGATTGCAAGCAATTTGAAGATGTGTGTGTGTGTAGAGTGTGTGAACCGTGAAGGCGGAAGAAGAAGAGAATGATCATGAATTGGAGGGGAGGGGGCCTTTATGGCAGATTTTTTAGTTTAGGGAAATTACACAAATGGTCCCTCTAGTCCCAATTTATACACAAATGACCTAAAACAAGTAATTAGTGGGGTTGAAACCCAAAACTTGGTAAATAAAACACTAGAAATGTTTCCAACCGTTTATAACTTATTTAACATGAAATATTTAGTCGAGAAAAGTTTAGTTATCGTATACGCACATAAAACTTAGTTCATGTATTAAAACATGATTTTTCAAGAAATGCTTATTTCAATAACCCATGAAGACATGAAATAAATTACTAAAATTAATTAGTAATTAAAATGTTAATTAGTAATTGAATATATATTATTTTGTAAACGTGTTAATGACACCTCATGACACATAATAAATTAATACTAGTTGGCAGGCCCGTGCGATGCACGGGCAGAACCAATGGTTGCTATTATATAACTGATTGCGATGCACGTGCTTCTTCGGATTTGGGAAAATGTTATCACTTTTTTGCCGAATTGTGTGCTCATCATGGCCTGTAATTTCTTTAACTATTTGTTTGGTTATATAGAACTGTAAATGAAATACATGTTCATCAGGAAAACATACCATAGACCGAATAGCTTAGTCATTTTGAAGGAACTCAGATTGTATTACTCTCTTTAAGTGTTTGCTTGGTAATATAGAACTGTAAATCAAAGACATGTTCATTAGGAAAACATACCATAGACCGAATAGGTTAGTCATTTTGAAGGATTGTTCCTAAAATAATATAATTCAGAGACAATGAATACTTAAGCATCCCATATTCATTAATTAAGTATTAGAAGTTTTAACAATTTTGTTTGCCAAGCAGTAAGTTAATAGAATAAGACTATGATAAAGGGTCACATATTGGGTGGAAAGTTGGACTCCATGCGGCTGTCGATTTCTTGTGCTGATGCCTCCGCATCCCTGCGTAAAGATTGAAGCCTTCGCAGTTGTGATTGTTTCGTACGAAGGGCATCAGTAAGCATGGATGCAGCAGCATAACGGAAGGGAGAGGCATCCAGCCGAAGCACAGCGTCCAAAACTTGGTTGTTCTCTGTTATGCGTTGTTCAAGCACTTGTATGACGGCCGATAGTTCACTTATGATGTCATTGTGGCTTGCAATGAAAAAATTCTTCACATAATCCTCCGTTACCTAAGAAGAGATATGAGTAGCAATTAGCATTATGCATAATGATAGAAATTTGTGTTGTGTAATTGTCTTCTCATCAATTTCCAAGTAATGAAAGAAACAATTCCTTTTCTTAACAGATTAAGCAGTAGACATAGTAATATCTTTGATTTACTAAAGCTTATGAATGGAGAGTTTGTTTGTATGACCGAACGTCTAGTATGCAGGAAATCATTGGCCAATTTTGGTTGTTCTTTTAAAGGTAAAATAATGAAGCAAAAATTATTTTCCTGTGAGACATATGTTTATGGATTGGATAGAGTTTTTATAACACTAAGTTGTTTCCAAGAAAGTACGATTAAATATTGTTTTGCATTTGATATAACATGTTAAATGTAGACTGAGATCACATATGAAAAGATAGTTGGTACATAGGCATAGAATTAAACGGTACATGCAAAGAGAAATAATATATAAAGTTAAATTACGTTCACAGATGAAGGAAAGATTACTACTTTCATAAACGTAGTGACTGTATGATGTAGAGAAATTGCTGGGACGAAAGTGAATATTATCAGCGTCGACATAAGTCTGTAAGCTGTTACCTTTTTCTGTTGGAATGGTTTGTATTACTTGCCGGTGGACCGCCTGTATGCAGTAAGATGTGCCTGCAATGATGAAAACCAGATTGTTATTTTCTTTGTAAGAAGTTATTGCATGAAGACGATGAACGAATAACGTATGCCTTACGTTTTTCCGGTGAGAGGAATGTTGTGGATTCCTGACGGTTGTGTAGAGGGGAGTTATAGGCGGAGACTGAAAAGGTGTTTTTAAGACAATGGTTCTTTCAGTTCCTGTAGGACCGTTTGTCCGCCAGGACCGTTTTTAACGAATGGGATGAAAACCCAATGTCTGTATTGGGTTAAGAAGGGTGTTCAAAATTATAGGGTCTGGGCCTGGGCCTGGCGTTTTAGAAGATCATCAGAGGGCCAGTTGGGCACTCGTTTACAACCCAATTTGTTTATAAATGATTTAACACTTTGTGATAGAAAGAAAGTATATATCTAAGATCATATATATTGTTCTTATATTAAATAAACGATTAACATAAGTTACTTTCTAACACCTATTTTTTTCATTGAAATAAAATTGGGGATAACCGGATGCCCAATGGATGTTGATTTTGAACCTTTTGAGACCGCGGC
Organism: Deinandra increscens subsp. villosa; assembly: GCA_039602395.1. Lineage (NCBI taxonomy): Eukaryota > Viridiplantae > Streptophyta > Magnoliopsida > Asterales > Asteraceae > Deinandra > Deinandra increscens. The sequence continues at coordinate 25,784 of JBCNJP010006433.1, forward strand.
TCCTGCCAACCCTTTATTACCATATGTTTCATTGTTAAACATATTCTGCCATCCCATTAGTTTGACCTGTTTAGGTGAACTTTTCTTATGGGATAAAGACAGTATTTAAAATTGGGCCTTATATTCCAGCATATTCACTAAATCTTAACCAACAATAATAAAATTTCAGGAGGGAACATCTAATTACTTGAAAGGATTAATGCTGCTGTGTTGTTATATGATTGTTGCTGCAAGTTTCTTTCTACATATAGAGCCTGCGTGTATACGTGAGTTTATTCGTGTGTATTTAGTCATGAACTTATGATAAATGCTTGTCATAAGTTTGTTGGCAAGTGAATTAGTCGAAAGACCGTGGTGGTTGTTGTACAATGCTATTTCTAAGCAGGTCTTCATTGTGCTAGAATATGTAATTTCTTTAGGTACATGGTTATGGTTAAACATTGGTGTTCCTTTTGTTTTGTCTAAATCAGTAAACATTAGATGTGAAGGTCCTATATTTTAATTTTATAAAGAACAGCATGTGACAAACATAAATTAGTAGTTGATTTCCAGTACGGGCCATCGGCCAAATTTACCAACATACCATATACATGGTATTAGTATGAACCTGAATGGTTTAAAGTGAGAATTAGATTGTATGTAAAATAGTTATCGGTTTAGAACCATCATCACTATAGCATTCATAGTTAACGATATGCCCACAAAAGTAAGTTAGAAGTTGTTTTAAGTTTCACAAAGTTGGTTGGGTTTATGACATAAGAAAGCTTAACAGACATAAAACACGGTGGCACCACCTCTATGGGCATGGTCCTCGTGAAGCTCAAACCGTAACAGCTTGTGGCGTGGGAGACCCGTGAGCTGGAAGAAAAGTGCCCAATCTCCTCGCATTCTTAGCCGAGGGTGCCTGCCATCGTGCCTCGTCCAGACAATTTTTACCGGGAAGTTCACCAGTCCAAACATCAGAATTGCTTCATTGCCCATGTGGATGTTATGCTGCCGGAACAGTGCTTTTGGGATTGACTGCAAAAGGAAATTATTATTCGAATGTTGAAGCAATGGTTAATGATAACCATGCATTTAAAAAAACAACAAAGCAGTTTTCTCCTTAGTAAAAGTACCAGTAGGTGGGTATCCACGTTATATGTTGACAACTGCTTGAAGTAATGTGGAGCGTCATCATTATGAACGTGTGTGGGCATGGACAGTGGACAGCAATGCTCGGGATCTTCATACAGTGCCATACCCCAGCTGTGGAACACAGTAACTCCACAGTTGTGACTATGGTGGTGGTCACTTCCAAGGTGTGTAAAAACCACCCATTTCCCTGGTTCAATCTTGTTTTCAATATAAAAGAGGGGCCAGTTTCGGCCACCAAGTCCTACTGGAAGTTGCTGCTGTGTTTGTGGGTCGGTTTGCAAAACCACATTGACCACGGCATCCTGTTTTGCCGCCTGGAGTTTGAATGTACGTTTCACTTAAGAGAAAGTAATCACAAACTGATAAGTCGTTCGTGCTAACTGTTTGATAATGTGGTTGTTTTAAACATAACATGGATGTTTAATTGCTTTAGTGTTTCACACTATTGTTATTGGTTTCGTTTTATTGTCTTAGACTGTATAAGTGAATGTGAGTTGATTGGCAGTCAAAATATATTTCCAGCCACACGAAGTTACATAATTAGTTTAGTTCCGGTTGACCACAAAAGGCACAAAAGAGAAGAAATTAGATCCACTAACAACTACATACTGTGCTGGACATAAAAGGCAGTACGGCGAGCAACATCATCCTGTCTTGCCACTGCGTCTTTACGTATGGCTCTGAGAGACTCCAGAAGTACCTTGTCGTCACATTTTTGTTTATGGAGCAGGAAACCTACTGAGGCTTTGAACTTCGAATCGGCCTGCTCAAGAAGCATGGCCAAGATTCTATCATTCTCCCGTATTTGCTCGTGGGCTATGTGCGCCACCTCATCAAGACGTGTAATAAAGCGCACGTTGCTAACTGTGATAGAGTTCCTCACTGAACGTTCCATTGATGTGTGGTGTTCCTAATACTCAACAGCATAGGTACAATTAAAAAAGATGCAAAGCAGAAAATAGTGGCCTTCATACTTGAACAAATAATAATATGTAAGTCTCTCGTAGAACTCGGTGAGTCCATCTATGATGAGATCTATTGTTCTTTATTACAGACAATGGCCACAATTTTGTGAAATAATGTATAAGAAAGAAGAAAGCGCCTAATTAGCCTGCATTTATCTGTGGATTCTAAGGCAAGCAGGCAAGAGGTTGTAAATGATACGTTTACCTATCATTTTGCCAAAAGGAATACTCTTTGAATGTTCTATAGAACCTAAAACCTAAAAAGGGTACAGCTTACTGGGGTTGCGACACAAACAATTCAGAGATTCTGAAGTGTAGGTTTGCATACCGATTTTATAAACATGCAAGGCACATATACTTGTAAGTGGAAATCGATAATATGCTATAAGGTGTTAAAACTCTCTGCTTTAACAGGGTTAGTGATCGGCAACCATTTGTTCAGTTCCGGCGAACAGGGGAGCGTATGCATTATCTTCTAAAGCCGACGGCGGCTAAAAATCAAACAATATCGTTACCGTTGATTTGATGCAAAACGGAGACATACATGTAGGATTTCTTACCTTTCGCTGTCGGGGCGGAGCGGACGGACGGTTTTCCGGTGGGCGTCTGGCGAAGATTGAGAACGGTAACCTGAGATGATGTACTGACGATCGGTCTGACGCTTGGTTATCTAGTTACCCGGATTTTTACCCTGTAGTGGGCCAAACCCACAATGTGCGTGGGCCGGCCCATATACGATATGCAAAGCAGTATGGTTTATGAAGAATGGTTGATTAAATTCGTAATATGTTTGAAAAATTACTTTGACTGGTATAGTTGTATAGATTAATGAAGGAAGAATTTCACAGAACAAATCGAGCTTCTAGTTACGCCACATGTTCCTTTGAAGTAAGGGTTAAACTAAGAAAGTCATTTTATAAGGAATATCAATAAATACCCTGATAAAAGGTTTCAAATATTTGTTTTTATTTCTTTTTATGACGGTTATATCATGATGTCTTCAATGACAAAGGGAATACATGGGTAGCGACTACGTACTTAAGTAGTGCATCGTAAGTCTTCTTTCGACATTACCAGCCCGAAATAAGGAAAAAGCACCACATTAGGCATTATGATGTCTCTAACTATTTCAATAAAAAAGGTGCGGTATTGATATCATTTTTTGTACCAGACACATTAGATTAGGTTTAACATACCTTAATGTTTGGATTTTTGGGCTCACAAATCTATCAAAGAGGACATCTGTATTCAAGAACATTGGCTGAAGACTTTTCTTCACATTTGGTTGGAAATGACCCCTTTCGAAAAAAGTACCCGTATGAAGAGTTTGGGCTAATAAGGAGCTGTTTATTCTATGGGCTAGATCCTTATCAAGAAATGGTTCATTCAATGGCGAGTACAAAAGTGATGATCAGGTCTTCAAGAGGGTTGACGGAAGTAGGAACACTTTTGGAAAACTCAATGGCGATTTTAAGAGATGTTGTAATCTGTTACGATGGAACTGTGAGAAATGTTTGTAGCAGGGCCGAAATAAGGAGAAATCATCACATTAGGCATTATGACATCTCTAACTATTTTCAATAAAGAAGGTGCCATATTGATATCATTTTTTGTACCAGACACATGAGGTTAGGTTTAACATACCTTAATGTGCTTATTAATTTTGAGGTGACACAACTAAAAGGTGTGCCGGAATGAACTTATTTGGCATTGTGTATTTGAAGCACATGGCATAATTCAATTATTAACAAACGAAGTAACATCACAGTCCATAAATGGACATTTACAAAAGACAGAAATATATACGGTCGTAGTACAGCCCTACCAAAAGAAGACATCATGGAAATCACAACAGAGAGAACAACAACATTCCTTCAGAGAAGACATGTGCATCCTTCGCTAGATGAATGACAGCAGTCGCCGAACAACATCACGCTGCCTCTGCCTGACTTCCCGGCGCAGGGTCAACAGATTCCGGAGCCTTGACTGGCCTTCACGGATTTCTTCAAGCAGTATGAAGCCGGCAAAACAGCGGAACGGTGCAGGTGGCTGCCTCAGAAGTGAAGCTAGCAACCGTTCATTTGTTTCTATTGTTTGCTCAGCCATGTCAATCAGTGCATCCAACTCAGTCATTATCTCGGAATGTGACATTGCTATGAAATCCCTAACTATTCCTTCCATTATGCCTGGTTTCCTCATAAGAGAAGACAGTAGATGTGTAAACGTTAAAGTAACAGTAAAGAAGCTTATATTTCCTATATCCTAAGTACAATGTATAATTTAATATTTACCAAATAAGCAAATCTACCCATCTTCTTAGGTACATAAATGTCGCAACAAAGGTAGGGAAGAAACCATAATCTATAGTATACATCTGTGTGACTATATTAATGCAGGAATAACAGTTAAACTTCAGAAGTGTCTAATTTCTGTTACTCGACTTTCACCAGACAATAAAAAAAGTATTCCATAGGTGGCCTTGCCCAACATCTTTGTAGAAGGCTAGGTAAATACGATTCTAAGTAACAGACAACATGCATTAGAAACGTACTGTCGGGCGACTAAATGGAAATCCATGGTTAAAAAAAGTAAACAAAGAGAGGTGAAGGAAGGATAACTTGAAAACAGGGAAATGGGTAGTCCTTCTTTCAGGATTTAGAGGTGCGAAGGGAATTTTACAAACGTAGATCTTATTTCACCAGTGAAATTAAAGAAGGAGAGCGGATGCATACCTTTGTACGGCGTTCCGATGATCGGCGAAAGTGGTGACTGGTGCAGGTAGAAAGGGAAGAAGATGGTGGTGCTTAATGAAGCGACGGGTGATAATGAGTACCTGTCTTTTCGTCTGCTACAACCGTCATTTTTTTCCCACCAAATTAACACAAAACGGGCCAAAGACCAGTATTTGTGTGGGCCGCAATCTCATGCCGCATGGGTTTGCACCGCATTGGGCTGGGCCGTGTGTCTTCTGTATCTGGGTTTCAACTTAACTAAAACGGTTATTGTGTTTTTGGTAGTTCCCTAATTCTCTTTTAAGGTTTTTAAATTAAAAAAATACACCGCACATATTAGAAACTGCTTATACAAAGTACTCTGTGTAAACATAACATTTTGGTTGTCCATGCTTAATTAAATGGTTTTATATATACTAAGATTAGGATGTTAGCTACTTTAGATATACAGTTCAATATTAATTTATTGTCTCCCTATTGTAAAAGGTTACATATGAAGTATGTAAGCCAATGTAACACGACTATGCAATTCTCGATGCCGTCCCTGTCTGAGCCATCATCATTTAAGTCGTCATTTAATCTATAGATTTAACTGTTTAGTATGACATGTTTATTCTCCATGTTTTTGGTTTTCTGCTCCTTAATCATGTATATGTTCCAAAGATTTGCCAACGGCTGTTATATTTTCTCCTTGCAGATTAAAGGTTGAAGGTTTGGGGTTCGATGAGGTGGAGTCCAGACAGTTGTCAGGGAAATTATGAATGATATATATTATGCATCTCCCTTTATACCAATAATTATACATAGCCGACTGTCACGGAATAAGTTAACACTGATGTCACTGTAATCAGCAGGAGCTACGCTGATCATGTAAAACTGTATAACGAATGTGCGCGTGAAAAACATATACATGAAGAGTTAAAGTATACAGTGCCTACAGAACTATACGTGGGGGTCATTTTCTACGAACCAAGTAACAAATAACTATTTCTTCTAGGTAGGCTGATTCTGTGTTTGTTGGATAGCATCCACAGTTTTGAAGGCTTCTTTGTACACGATATTTCTTGTATGGCCTTTGAGTGTAGAGTCACTGTCTTCAACAATGAGCACCTTAAGTCCGTCAGGAGTTGTAACTCGTGAAAGGGCAACGTACAGCTGACCGTGGCTGAATACGGGCTGTGGCAAGTAAAGGCCAACATAATTTAAGGACTGGCCCTGGCTCTTGTTAATCGTCATGGCATAACAGGGTCTCAACGGGAACTGTCGCCGTTTAAGTATGAAGGGCCACTTCGATTTAGTAGACGTGAGTGTGATTCTTGGTATTAGCGTGGTGTTACCTATCTTTGACCCTGTAATAATTCGAGCCTTTACTACAAACCTGGCAAGTTCTGTGATGATCAACCGTGTTCCATTACACAAACCCTCTGCAGGATTCACATTTCTGAGTAGCATGACGGGCAAGCCCTGCTTTAGATTCAACACATGTGGAGGCATTCCGGAGAAATTTAGTGTGTTCAAGAATTCAGTAGGATACAGGTCGTTCTGGTGTAAGCTATCAAGTGATGCTTTGCAAATTTCATCAGAGCTTTGGTAACTTCTGCCCGGGCGCTCAAGTTTATCAAACATGTAGTTATTTATTTCAGCAGCAGCATCATTTCTAGGAGTCAGTATGGCTCTCTCGCGCAAATAATCTTCGTCATACCGACGTTCCATAAACGCCGGAAAGATTGTCGAGACGATTGTCTCAATAGGGTCATCGGTGTACTGCACAATAAACTGTTCTGGAATTTTCACCCACGTAGGTTCACCCTCGCCTTCTTTTTTCGTTGCTGGAACAATGCCATCACCAATGGCCAGAATCCATTTATTAAACCGTTCCTTTGCCACGTCAATCGCGCCGTCTGATGTTTGTTCCTTCACACGCATACTCTGTGTTAACCTATAAACCTGGCAACAATCCCATAGAGGCGATCTATTAATACACGACTGCACTACATCTTCCCGTTTACCTTTAGGTATAACAGGGAGAATCTGTCTAAAGTCTCCACCAAGCAACACAGTCAGACCTCCAAACATGCGTTCCTTATTTTCTGGTTTCTTATACCCAATTATATCCCTGAGCGTCTTATCAAGGGCTTCAAAAGCATGCCTCTTTGTCATTGGCGCTTCATCCCATATTATTAGCCGTGCTTGTTGCACCAATTCTGCCAGCTGTGTACTTTGCTTTATACCACATGTGCTATTTTCCATTACTTCTAGTGGTATTACGAAACGGCTATGTGCAGTCCGGCCTCCAGGTAGAAGCAGAGATGCAATTCCTGCGTCAAAGAATACAATCAGAGCTGCGGAAAGTATGTTCAAAATATTAGACTTAATGGAAGGACGGGAAAAGAACATAATTTTGGATGTACTATCGGTCTAGAAATGAGCCTAGGCATGTCTTTTTTGTACACACTATAGTGATTACAACAGGTGAGAGAGAATCACTTGGGCTGTAAGTGTTTTTTTAATGAAAGGTGCTGCACACATCAGATCTTAGTAAACTCATAACACAGGATATGGGTACCTGACGATGCGACCGCAAGAGCAATCATTCTTTCAGACCTTAGACGCCCAAGTATCGCCCTGTAGAGAAAAGTTTTTCCCGTACCACCTGGGCCATAAACAAAAAAGAAACCTCCTTCCTGTTTGTAGACCGATTGAATAACGCGGTCATATATTATTTTCTGTTCACTGTTTAGATCACCTGAAAGTTGGTGATGTATAATCGTGTCTGGCAATAAATTATGTGCCATTTCTTCCCGAATAAGCCTGTTATCTAATGTTTCGACTAACCGCACGTCAGGTCGCGGAAGGTCCTCAAAATCATCCAATGACTTTCCATTGCGGCGTAGCAGCTCTTGTATTTCAAGAAGGCAGTATGTCCTCTTCTGGTTATCGTCAAGTTTCAATTGTGGATAACGGAAAAGCTTACGTTTTGTGCGAAGAATATCTTCAGATAGTGTCTCCCAGCTTTCTTCCCAGACACGCAGCGGACTGCTGACTTCGCAGAATAATAGCATCGTAACAAATAGTGTTCGTAGCTCGTGGCCGGATGCCCATAATTTAGCCTCTCTAATGGCCTCCGTCCATTCTTTGTCATCACTCAACAGCCCGTGCGCATAGCAGGCTTCTTTGTACGTAGGGTACACATGACCATCAACTGTTCTGAGTTCTTCAAAACACCTTGGCCCTCTCACGACACCTAAAAGCAGCCTCAGATAGTAGCGTTCGCCTGCAGCGGGATTGCAGTACACGATCCGACCAACACATGCTCTACACGTCCTCTTTTTCCAAATTTTTAGAATACTATCCCAAACATATTTTGATGGTACCTCAGCATACGTAAGCTGCCTTGCATCTGCATCAACCTTATTGAGCTCAAACCACTCGGTAAACACTGTCTCTTTAATGCCTGGCCGGTGGACAGTGGCCCCAATGTCTTCAGTATCGCGCAATGTAACAGGATTCTGACCAGGTAGGTGAAAGGATAGTTTCATAACAGGCGGATAGGAATAGTGTATGTCAAAGGCAAACAGGCGCCAAACGGCTTCGCACGCCGATAGGTAGCGGCAATCAAGGTAGTTAGCAATCTCATCTACCTTCGTAATCGTTTCCTTTTGTGTATCACCATCTACACTAATATTGTCATGAATAACCAAAGTAGCTCTGTCCGGCCCTTTGTTAAGATATTTGAATAGGTACTTGATAGCTCGGGATCGATTACACCATTCAACATTTATATGTGATTCGTACTTTAGTAGTAAGTACCGGTTATACGGGACAACGTGGCCATTGTCAACAGTGTGCTTCCCTTTAATTGCGGTCCTCTTATTCATCCTTCTTCGATAAACAGGATAACCATCCTCATCTATGGTTGTTTCGCTATAGTGTGGCCTTGGATAATGCTTTGAACACTGGCCGTCAACCATGCAGGGAGCATCATGGTTACCCCGGCCACATGGTCCGTGTATCATATGTTTACTCACGACTCTATAGCCTTCTGGATCATCGGTCTCCGATGGTAGTTCTGCGGAGATTATATCATCTATATCTGCAGGAGTCTTGCATTTTGCGTCAGCAATAAGCCATACTAAGATGTGCGCATGCGGAAGTCCTCGCTTCTGGAACTCAATTGTGTAAATGCCTGGAAAACAATTACGCAAACATGTTAAAAGTCTCTCCTGGGAAGATGAACCCGTGTGACAGGAGAATAACATAAGTAAGCCGACCTGCTAAAGTTTTCCCAAATATGTGTTTATGCATAACGTCATTCATTAACGCATCAAGCTTCATTTTGAACACCCGGGATACAATTGGTGGCTGTTCATGTGATTGGTGGCCACCAGTAGAATTTAACATTGATTCTATTTCCGGCCACTTTGGATTTGCAGTAAAGGTTATGAACAAATCCGGGTTGCCGTACGTTCGACATAAAGCCATAGCATTTTGATAGTTGTTTACCATATATCTTGGGCTCCCCGTGAAACTTGAAGGTAGGACAATTCTCTGACCAATAGCATCCGCTCTTGTGTCCCCTCGAGTTACAGCATCACATATATTATTGTACAGCTCGACACGCAAGGTACTTTGATTGTTGCGTGTCCAGCTAAGTCTCTGTTCTTCGACAGCTGTATAAGCGTCTACCAAAAACTGCTGGAATAGGCGACCACCTTGCAACACAGTATTCCATTGGTTTTGTCGCGGGTGAATAATGTAACAATAGTACTCTCTCATTGTAAGGCACTTTCTTTTCGTTCTACGCTTTCCGGTGTTGCGTTCGTAAAGTATGTGTTCGTGAAATCCTTTCTCCCCGTATGGAAACAGCAGAGGATATTGTAATGCCATATAAAGATGGTGTGTTTCGGATATCCGTTTTAATGATCCATCTTGCATCTGTACAACTATATCCCTCTTCTCCTCGCTATCACCAAAATCACTTGTTACCAGTATCGCAACCTCCGATGCATTAGGTGCATTGTATTGGCGAGCGTCCGCTTTATGAGTTAGCAGCCGCACCTGGCATTCACGTCTCCCAGAATCATGAAACCAATCACGTGCCATTCTAAAGGCTTTGGCAATAGGACTGTACGTATTGAACATTTCAACCAAAAGTGAAACGATTTCTGGGTCAACGCTGTCACCTTCAGAAGCATCCTTTTTCAGAGCATTTACACGATTTCGTACTTCGTTATGCGTGTCATAAAAGTAAAGCTGTGCATATTTTGGTGGCTTCCCTTCCACAGGAAGCAAGGAACCTATTAGATGGTAATTCTGTCCACTTACTCGGAACGTATATACACCCCTACCATTGTTTACTGAGTGATCAATTCTAGCGCCAAAAGAAGTGTAGCAAAACATACTGTTGTAAATTCTTATCTTTTCTCTAAACTGGACTGCTTCAGGATTTCGAGATTCTAGTAAACGTCTAAGCGGCTGCGGGGGTTCTAACTGTTCTGGCAACAATATCTTTCCTCCTTGACAGCATGAGGAGAAGGTGAGCTCCCCGTCATCACCAATGTCTCTGCTCCGTTCTGCGTACCACATTAAAGCTTTGCAGTTAGTGCACACTGTTGTCGGATCCCCAAGGTTAGAGTAACCAACCGGCACACCTGCTTTGCAGAAAGACATAACAGAATGTATAAGACATCGCTTACTGTTTAAAACTATACAGTACGTATTTCTTTCCGTGGTAGGTTTGTTTTAGAAATAAAACGTGTATGATTTCAATATAAATAAACAACTGATATGGGAGCTTGCTTAGCAGGAAGAGTGCCCGATAGACACAGGCAACATACGGTTTACTTTGATTTATGTTACAAATGTTTAACATATCAGAATGAGGGATGCTGTAAACATACCTGCAGAAGCAGACGCTGTTACTTTAACTCGGCTGCCTCCTAAACAATGGGCAAAAATATTTTAGGAACCACTCTCTATTGTAAAGACACAATTTAACGGAGTATGAAGCTTTACAGCTCCCGGAGGCCTACTCTTCATTTGAAACGTGTAGGAAACAATGATAGACCAATCAACTATAACGTATGGAAGTGGAGACGAACCTTTTTTCTTGCGGCGTTTACAATTCGTGCTTGAAGACGGATCACCGTTCCCTGCGAATACAGTCGTCCTTTTAAACAGGCAGGTAAAAAGTTAAACAATTTTAAATTTGCATATTCACAGAAAGTAGTATGCAAGCCATTGTTCACAAAGGGGGTAGCATAGCCAGACCAAGTACGTCATATGAAAGTAAATGTTGGCAAAGGAGATTAAGAACGTGGGGAAACCGGTACTTTGTGGTTGCTTTCTCCTAGCCTTCGATGTCACCCCAGGTGTACCTCCTGCAAGCCAACATCTTAGGTCAACATAACAATTAAGTAGTATGGATGAATAGGATGACATAAACTTCCGAAAGTAAGGGACCTGCTTTAAACTTTGGCATAGCTGGCACCGGCAAGGATTGGACTGCGTAGGACAAAGGAAAGCAGTTAGAAAAGCAGGAATATTTTCTTTACTGATGCACATTACAAAAGTAACTGATTGACACCGAACACATAAGCCTAGAAGAGGCGGTATCTAACCTGCTATTGACCTCCTTTTGCGGTTAGATTTGCTAATATCAGGCCGGCTAGGACCGGCCACATCCTGATTGACTGCCTGTAAAGTAGAGTTCGCTACCCCACAGACGACTTGTGGTAGGTGGGTGATATTATTATCCTCACGCATTCGAGGACCATGGTATGGCTGATTAAGCTGACTACTACCCCCTACTTCCTGGTTGGTGTACTGCAATGTTGAATCCGCTGACCTACATATACGTTGAGATACCTCAATAGTATCATTAGGCTCTGTTATTCGCAGGCCACAGTATGATTGCACCATTCCGTTGCTCAATACAAACTCCTTACGCTGAGTAGTTAGTGGAGCAGGTTGAATTATTTGCAGGCCACAAAAAGGTTGCAGCTTCCCATCAGATGTCACAGATGTGCTATGTTGCAGTTTCAATACCTCTCCACGCATCATATGACGTGTACAATTACAACTATACAGCACTGAAGGTAAAGGAGAACACAAATCTGGTCACAAACATACTCCAGGGTAGGTGACTTTGAAACACCCAATACCGACACTGTTCTCGCTGGCCTTAAACGGTGAGTGAAGTTCAATGAAAATGGTATGTGATGGTTGTATGCTCTTCTATCTAACAAACCAATATATGTATCTAAAAACCCAGAATATAAGTTTTACCTTCAAAGGTTTCGGTGGGAGGCAGAGAGCCTGAGAGGAAAACTAAGAGGTAAGAGGTTAATGACAGCAATGATGACAGTCATCCCATGAGGGGTGAGTAATGACATATGAATGATATATAAACACAGTAGAAATCATAAGTATCCTAAATAACATAATATAGCACTTTACTTTATACATTATACATTGTATAACTGGGTAGTAATTGTGACACGATGCAGGTTACCACAGCAAATTGAACAGGGAACCTGTTTTCCAAAAATTTATACCCCAAGGTCCCCTACCATAAACGGGTGCGTCTTATTTAGTATGGGCACAACAATGTGAAACCATACAACAATAGAACACTACAGCCCTCTATTAATTTTTACATAAGACATAACATGATAACGACGTAAGCTATGACAGCCCGCCGTTCCTGCATCAACAGGCACATGTGGAGTATTAAAGTAACTTCTTCATGTGGGAAGACCAAGTACACCATGCATACGTATTCTGGCTATATTTTGAGGAGGGCAGACAGCGTGGGTGTATTTTGAAAACGTCTTGTATGTTAATAAGACCTATTAATTCATATTACCTTAATACACTATAAAGGTACAGCTACCATACAACAGAACACCAAAGGATGAAATCACGATATACAATACGGTTTGGTAACATTTCATTTTAAGAGTGTTTTTCATTATAATTACAATAACCTACATAGTTACATTACAAAAAAGTAAAGATGGAATACATGGAAGTGTTTTAACATTTTATGCTTACCCTCTTTCAGATGCTACTAAAGTTGATAGCAGAAAAACAGTTCAACCTGTTCATAGAAATGATATCGCCTCTGACACTCGATATAACCACACCACAAATCGTTTAGACAAAACATGCTTTATAAATAAGTGTCAATTAATAAAACATAAAAGGTGACTGAGGAAACGGGTGCTACACCAAAACAGAATAACTTGCAGGAAAAGTTGGCCAACCAAATAGAACACAATGTTTCGATAGTTCAAACACTGGTAAAGTAACAAAACAACTAATATTTTATTCTCAGCTGGAAGGTGGATGCCGTTACTGGTAGTACTTGGGGTCGGACACATATTAAAAACCATTGACAGGTTCCTGCATATCAGTCTTCATCATCGGAGTCGATTATATGGGCGCGACTGCAAAACCGACAATAAAACCCAATTAACATCAGGGAATAATGAGACCAACAGTCTTACATGCCCCACAATAATAACAGGCTATTATAAAGGTTCTAACTTAAGCTATACAATAAATAAGAGGATCAGCAAGTAACTGGAAGTCACAACACGCGTCTGCAAAAAGGCATGCGCTTACCGAGGCCTGCCCTTAGCGACCGTCGTTAAACGGTCACCTGTAAATTCCTCTACCACAGATTGTTCAGTCACGTCAGCATGGTAATCCCTGCAAAGCGGTGAGTACATGTTAAGGCTAGGTAAATAAAGTAACAAAACAGGGGTGAAGCCGACACTAACAGGCTACATGCATTGGTGGTTGCATCTCCTGAAGGAATGGCTGCTGAAGCTGCTTTCCTCAGGCGCTTGTTGGATGCTATGCCGGCTGGCACCCCACCCTCTACACTGTTTTTTACAGGCATTCCGACGGCCGCTTCCGTAGTTGTGCTTTCAGCCAACCCTTCACCTACCACAGTGTCCCCCAAAGCAGCTTCAGCCGCTACTGAATGGCTGTAAATTCATGAGAACAATAGACAGGAGTTAGGACAATGCATCAATAAACAGCACGACACAGCCGACATAACACATAC
>JBCNJP010006434.1:0-14867 GCA_039602395.1 Deinandra increscens subsp. villosa
TGACTTGTCCATAAATACTACACGCGTGCAGTATACTGTACGCACATGTGATGTATTGAAAGTGATTAATATAGCAGAATCTACACCTATTTGCATATAACCTTTTCTTGTCTATGTCTCTGTTGTATACATCTACTAACCTCTTTCATGTTGCTGATGATTATTATCATGTTAGGAACTTTATACGTTTGGTTCTTCACGTTATAATGTTTAATATGCATCAGTTTGTGTATCGAACTTACCGATTTATGTTGAGGATCATCCCTCCTATCATATATAATATTTGGATCCGCAGACGTGTTGCTGAATCTTGAGGCACACCGCCTTATATGGGCGGCATGGACATTAGGATAGTTTTGGGTAGTTTTTTTACTCGATGGGAATATATTACATGAGAGAAAAAAGTTTACCTTTATGGTAGTTTTGAAGAGAGTACGGGCTTAGGGTAGTTTAGAATAGTTTTGAAGGGTAGGCCACCACACACATAAACTCGGGTTAGCCGATGAAGGGTACATCGCCCACCCTTACATTTATGTCATTTAATTTAAAAGATTAATATCTATTAAAAAAACTCAGGATTTATATTCTTAAAGAAAACGAAAACAATTATTGTGTTGGTTGATTGTTGCATCACACTAACAAAAAACGAATATCACTGTCACCACCACCAAACGCGCGAACAAATGACGAAAAAAATTACTATGTTATTGCAAATTTTAAAATGGACAATATGCAATATCTTAATTACACGAGACGGATTGACTTCCTCACTATGGAATTCATTGACCCTTGGATTTCGATTTAAAAAGTACTATGTTATTACTGATATCTTAAAACTATGTTGATGACTTCTATCTTACAACTCATTTGGTTTTATGTTACTATGTGTGTGACCAATATATATTTCATCGAGTGTTTATTGTTATTTGTTTGAGTTCTAAAAAACGAATACCTCGATGAAAATTTCCGTGCCACCATAACAAGCGAACAGAAGACGAATAACACGTTATACACTGTCGCCGCCGCAACGCGCGGCCACATGGCTAGTATATATATATATATATATATATATATATATATATATATATAGTCAAAAGTTCATTGTAGACCCCTTAAAAAGTGTAGACCCCGTAGACCCCTTTATTTTCTATAAAACTCACTAAAATTATAAAACTCATTGTTGTTGAATTTGGTCTTTATTTTATTTTTTTTTCATTTTGTCATATTTCTATCTTTATATTTTAATTTGGGGTTTATTTCTTATGTCTTTTAGTTTTTTCTTTATTTTTTATTTTCTTAATTTGAAATTATAATTTTTAGTAAGTTTTATAGAACGTCGATTTTTTAAGTTGCAGTGAGTTTTAAAAACAACAGTGAGTTTTAATCTAAAGAGTGAGTTTTATAATTTGTAATGAGTTTTATAATTTTCAATGAGTTTTAAAGAACATCGACTTTTAAAGTTGTAGTGAGTTTTAAACACAACAATGAGTTTTAAAACTCAGCAATGGGTTTTATAATTTCTAGTGAGTTTGATAGAATAATATACTTATTTCAACAACAATTATATTTCATTGTCTCCAACAACTTTCTAGGTTTTCTTTTTGATTTTTAAAAAAATATAGCATAAAAAACCAAACCAACAACAATGAGTTTTATAATTTTTAGTGAGTTTTATAGAACAATATAGGGGGGTATACGGGGTCTACACTTTTTAAGGGGTCTACAATGAACCTCACCCTATATATATATATATATATATATATATATATATATATATATATATATATATATAGGAAGTTGCAAAGAAAACAAAAAAAAAGGCCCCATCCCAACCACTGATAAAATTGTATAGAAAGATTCAACGAGGGTCAGAGTTCTAGTAAGTTATTTGCAAAACTCATCTGCTTTTATTTCTACTTTCCATAAGCGAGCCGGGGCTTTTCCAGCTGTTCAATGGCCCGTTCATGCAATTCTTCTGAATTTCTAATAGTATTCAATTTTCTCTGTTTTTGATTATCTAATAAATCACATAATGAAAGTAGATTATCTTACCATTCATTTCAAAAGTTCCATGATCCTAAGATTTGAAAATTAATTAGTTTAATTTTGAAATAAGCAATTACTAATTTCTCATGTGTAAAGTATGTAATGATACTTAGGAAGCTGCAAAAACCACCAAAAATAAGGTTGAAGGCAAAAAAGTTACTTTACCTCCTGTGACAGAATCCACACCTTCACCAGAAGTCATGCAGGTATGTACATTGACGAATACGTGTGTTTTATTTTTTCCTTTTTTTGATGTTAATGACATAAATCATAGTAGACTGTCAAGTGTAAACTAGCCTATCCATCCAAGAGACAAATTGTTGCTTTAGGTACCATTTACTTGTCCAAACAAAGACAAGATATTCATGGAGTTCCACTCCAAGATGACTGCTACAAAGTGTTAATTGATGAAGCAAAAGTACCAGCATCAATTATACCATATGAGACAGGTAGTGTCAAAACAGTCGAGAGAGCACTAAACCATTTTGTTGCTTGGCCAAAGTTCCTTTCCATTTTGTGAATCAAATGTTAGTTTATTTTAATTTATTACTTTCCATAATACATTATATTATTGTTCAAATTAAATTAGTTTTCATTTATTGTTTGTTTTCTTTTTTCCATTTCAATGTTGTTGATATAGGAACCAATTATCACACCGGATCAACAAAATGAAGATGTCTAGGCATAAAAGTTTAAAAGACATTATGTGACGAGAGATCACATCATGAAGCTGAAGAAGTTACTAAGAAGATTAAGCTCTAGGATGATTTAGATTAAGATGCATCTATGGTTTTTTAATCACGAGAAATTATATTTGTGGACCAATTTCATTTTATTTTATTAGTGTATGTTTTTATCGTTTAAAATTGTCGGTTTATGGTATTAATTCGGCATATGTGACTAAAAGCTACAAAAATTGTTATAAGCTATATTAAATAACGTGACTACAGGATTTAAAAAATCCCAATTAAAAAAATTAATGTTATTATTAAACATTTGTGGCCTCATTTTATCTTATTTTATTTTATGTCACTAAAAGGTATACAATTGTCACCTTTATATTAACAATTTTGTATCTAAAATATAGAAGCAATCACATAGAATATAAAATTGTGACTATAACTGTTTTACAGTCATGTGTTCACGTATCATATATGACTAAATGGCAAATTGAAAACTAATATGACTAAAGCTATAGCAAAAGTGACACCTACAAATAATTAGTGTGATTATAAAATATTTTCCTTCTCAATTTGATTTGTTTTATGCAACTAAACGGTATAAAGTGGTCACTCTATATTAATAATTGTGTGCTTATTAACAACATATATTCACATTTTACTTTATTATTTGTGTCTAAAATACATGAATAGGCACATAGAAACTAGGGGTGTTCAAAAATATCCGAATCCGAATCCGAATCTGAAATATCCGAAATATCCGAAGTCAAAATATCCGAAAATTCGGATATCCGAATTTTCGGATACCGAAATTCGGATATCCGAATTTTCGGATTCGGATTCGGATATTGATTTTGAACATTTTCGGATATTCGGATATCCGAAAAATATCCGTAATAAATATTTTTTAAAATATTAAATTACATATATTATTTAGTTTAACATACTTTAACTTAAGAAACCCTAAATCTAAAGTTCTAAACTTCGATTTTCACTCTTTTTACCTCTTTGGATCCCGTCGTCGTCCAAATCTCGACCCTCACTGGCTCATTGTCTTACACCGTCGATTTGTAGTTTCCCATCGAGCTTGTTGCACACGGATTCGAGCTTCAAAATCGAGACATTTTATATCTTTTTGTTGGTATTTGACTATTTAATGTACTTGTATTAGACTATTTGCTTATTTGGATGTTTATCACTAGTAATTTTAGAGATTGAATGTATTTTTTTTACTTTTTTTTTGTTTTGAAAATTCGGATATCCAATTTACTATCCGAATCCGTATCCGAAATTTCGGATATCCGAATTTTGGATATCCGAAATTTCGGATACGGATTCGGATAATGAAAATTAGCTATCCGAAATTTCGGATATCCGAAATTTCGGATATCCGAAATTCGAATATCCGAATTTTCGGATATCCGGTTTTGAACACCCCTAATAGAAACTAAAAGTGTGATAGGGTGATGTATTTATGTAACATATGTGACTAAATGGTAAATGTAATAACAAAAAGTCAAAAAATAATGTGACTAAAGGTTAGCCAAATGACACTTATAAATCTATCTACTACTTTAATAAGCAAACATTTCTTATGCCACGTGTCCTTCTCCAAGTACATCTCTAGCCTTGATTTGGCGCGCATCACTCCTCACCCGCGCTCCTCATCGTTCTTCCTAACCCAAGCGCATTCAAACCTAAGACCATTCAATTTCTCCATTCTCAAACTGAAACGCATGATGCTCCTTCTCCCTGACCTTAACCGACACTGAGTCTTCCGTTTCCTTAATTTAATCGCTTGATCATTGTCTTCGATTCGGGATGTGAAGCGGCGGAGGTTAAATCATCCTCATCATAAATTGCCATTAGTCTCCATTCCTCAGCTTCATCGCTCCCTTTCGCTTCGCCTGGCTCTGCAAGTGCATTTTCCTACCCCTCTATGCCGCTCTACTTCAGGTTTCTTGCATCCCTACTCTTGCTATCTTTCTATTCCAGTAAGTATTATGTTTAATTTTATGTTGAAATCGGTTTTCTGATCTCGCCTGGGGATGATATTCAAGATATTATTGGTATTGCCATTGATTTGATGAGAAAATTCACCATCTGATCATTTTCTAGGGCTTTTCAATATTCCTCTCAACGTTATTAGCTCTGTTGTCCAATTTGTTACGATTCAAAATTAAGAACATCACATGAATAATTGAATATTGTTTGAAATTGTTGTTGTTTTGAAATTGCTAGAGAGATTGAAGATCAGATTAAGCTGATGGTTGATTGTTTAGCCTTAGAAATGGGGAGATAATTTTAGAAAGAGTAATATTCAGAATTCTTAAGCAAGAGAAATTGAAAAGATGAGTGAGAGAGAGAGAGAGGGAATGTGTTGGTTGGGTTTAGCAACCTGTGCTTTTAGGTTATTTATGTTTGATGCACTATAATCACAGTTAGGAACTCAACGAACAATCAAGAACACAAAGTAATAATTCAGAAGTGTAAATTAATTGATTATGAACAAGTTCATATCGTTTGATTATAGCTCTTAAGTTACATACCTTAGCTAACAAATTCCTATAATAATATCAAAAAGATGATGACAAATAATAGTAAGATTACAAAGATAAATTCCAAAAGTTTTACAATTTGAAATAAAGATGTGTTTGGATATTGTTAGTCGAATCCAGTTTTACCATACTCGAGAATCATAATCATTTAGATTTTTTCAAGAATCTGGGTAGTCAGATCCTAGAAGATACAAAAATTCATAACCATCATCAGATTTGTAAAATTGCAAATTAATTATTGATCTGATTATGATCAGAACAACTAACCTGCTAGTAAGCACTTAGCATTGATCCAATCTTTTGTTGGTATTTGTAGTGCATCTTAGGGGTGTGTTCAATATTGCCTTTTGAAAAGGGCCCCAGATCTTTAATTCGCTTAGTATCCACAAGATATACTTTAGATGTATAACAATGCATTGCCTTTTGAAAACCATGTAACTTTTGTTTGTATGTCCATATGTTTTCAGTCAACTTCTCCAAAATATCTCAAGGTGACTCATTTAGAGATTTAGGATTTCTTCATCTTTATTGATAATATTCTTGCCATTTAGCAAATTTCTGACCCATATCCTTTTTATGTAATTTGGCTTTCTCTGTTTCAAAACAGCCCCCTTCTGACTTTATCGTTATGTCATTCATTATATACATGTAATACGGCTTAGGCTTTAATGCTTCATTGTCTGTATATTGCTAAAGCATATTAGGGAATGAAATTCAACAACCCTACAAAGTCAAATTAAGAATCAAGAAGCCCTCTGACATGCAGACTCTGCACTTCATTTTTAATTTTCTTTTCAAGTCTACTATTTTTTTTTCTCATTTACTTATTAGTTATAAAGTCTACTTATTTTTCTCCTAGGTTTTAGAAGATCAATTTATTAGGAAATGATAAAAAAGTTTTTGTTATTAAGACGATGGATTGAAAAGATATGTTAAGATATCTCATGCAAACTCAGTAGTGAAAGGATATACATATATTTTTTTCTGTGTTTAGAGCGAAATGAGTAGATATCTCCATGCTTTCTTCTTTCATTATATCTATTCATGATTTATTGCATCATTTACAACCATGATCATCATGCATATATCACTGCTTAATTCACTTTCTTTCACATGGTATGCTACTCGGTGAGACACTTTATCACCCAGATCTGAATAACAAATGATGGTTTTTGCTACGGAATGCCAATACCAATTCACATTATTGAAGAAACATTAACCTCTTATACTTTTATAAAACTTATGGAATGCAAACAAATCAAATGATTCTATACATTAAACTTCTGTAAACATTCACCTTCACTATCTAATATAATTTATGAATGCTTATATAAGTTATTTTTTCATAACCCAAAAGTTTAAACCTTTACCACAAAATAAAAATTCTAAATTTAGCCCAAATTTTTATTAATAACAGAAAGCTGAACTACCCAAGACAGAAAACTAATAATCAAACTACAGTCTAACTGACACGTACCCAATAACTTCCTAAGTTGTCTCCTTTTTCGAACAATAGCTTCTTAAATCATATAATTGTAGTAGTTGATTATATGGTTACCAAAGTGTTTCCCTTAACAGTTTCTACAAAATTAGTCTATATAAAATAATGACTGCACATATTTGTTGTTTACCCTATATAATTTATTATTGATATTATTAAACTGTTAACCTAATAAGTTAATCCAACATACCTTCCTTATTCTTGCATGATAGTCACAAGATTGTAAAGTTCATGTCACTTTATGAGGTGATTTTACTAAACAAATGGCTGAATATGTTGCAACAAAGGGGGTCCAATCTATACTCATAGTCATCCTTCAATTCAGAATGTTGAGGTTTTTTAGAGGTTTGTTTATTCATCAATGTAAGGTTAATGGTTTAAAAGCAATACTTATATTTTGACTAAATTAAATTAAGGTCCATAATTTATTTGATGATTCAACCACTGCTTTAGACTCTTGCAAATGGTTTATCAGACCAGAATTCCCATTTTCACAAAATGTGGATGTGGCTCAACCTAACTTAATGTATATAATTAATTATCTAACTTAAATTGTGACACAAGATTTATGAAAACCAAATACCAACCCCTTTAATATAAAGTTGATCGAGTATTGACAGAAAGAATGGAGTTTGATTGGTTTACTTTGACATTTTGATATTGAATAAAACTCATACAGTGATAAAGTTTTGTGAATCCTTGATGTGTAATTTTGCGGCTATGTCTAACGGTGCCTGGAACAACTCTAATAAACACAATAGTTTAGTAGCCTAAAGAAAATGATTTATGGAGTTACTCTTGGAGGTTGACCCAACAGAAGACAAATGAAATAGTAGGTGAAACATGGAACAATAATACACAAAACTATTGTTGGGTCTTAAGTAATGTTGTACATGTTTTGATAGAGTTTTTACATATGGTTTAAAAGATATTTTAGAATTATAAAGCTTAGAACAACAGGTTGTGAAAAGATTTAAAAGGGACCATAAACTTAACCTAGCATGAGGAACTAGAGAAATACACAATAAACATAACAGTAATTAGTGACTTACCTCAATTTCCATTGGCCGGGTTGAAATGTAGTGTTTGTTTTCATTGTATTGTGTCGCCTAAGTAACTTTGATGTTTCCTACAGGTTTACTATATGTGTGCAGGTCTATTATATGTTTCGAACACCTATGGCGTGAGTAAGCTCTTTATCAATGAAAAGATTGACGCAATAGCGCAATTTAGGAAGTTGTGTCTTCCTTATATATTTTATATTATATTTCACGTGGATCTTTGTAGATATTTTCCCATAACGTCATTGATATAGACTTACCTCAATTTCCATTGGCCGGGTTGAAATGTATTGTTTGTTTTCATTGTATTGTGTCGCCTAAGTAACTTTGATGTTTCCTACAGGTCTACTATATGTGTGCAGGTCTATTATATGTTTCGAACACCTATGGCGTGAGTAAGCTCTTTATCAATGAAAAGATTGACGCAATAGCGCAATTTAGGAAGTTGTGTCTTCCTTATATATTTTATATTATATTTCACTTGTATCTTTGTAGATATTTTCCCATAACGTCATTGAACTATATCAATGAATAGGTTGCTCGGTAAAGATTCCATAGATGAATTCCTTCTCAAAAATGATTTACTCGGTATTGCTTGTATCAAGGAAGTGACACTCATACTTACTTTTATAGTTTATTTGTAAATATTAGGTGTTCATTGTCTCTATATTATATCTTACATGTCCTCCCAACATGTTTGTGTTATTTACAAATATTAAGTGTTCAATATGTTTATATTATACTTTATTTATACCTATTTTATATTAAAAATACATATTACCCACCCGGTTTATCCATTTCACACTTGTCCTAATATTTGTCTGAGACAATGACACAACCACAACTACATTCTTTCACTCCCAATCATTCTCTATTCTCTAATGGATTCGTCAACGGGCATATTACCTTTTACCTCAAGGTTATGTTAAAGTGATTCCATTTTTCCCCCGTGTAATACACGGGTAACAAACCTAGTACTTAATGTGATTATAAAATTTTTCTAGCCACATGTTTATTTCTTCTGTCACTAAAAGGTATATAATGGTTACTTTATATTAACAACTAGGTGATTAATTGTGATCATATTCCAACCAATAGTTACTCTAACACATTTTTGTGTGTCTAAAAACTATGAAGCAGTCACTCTTCAAACAATTTCTACATCAACTTTCATGAAATAGTCACACATAACAAAAATGTGTGTCTCTAAAACCTAAACAATAGTCATACCTAAATATTTGGTATGTGACCAATTGTTAGCAAAAAGTGTCACAGTGAACACAAAAATCATGTGACCATTTGGGAACATTATGTCACTAAAAAGTATATAATGGTTGCTTTATATTAACAACTAGTGTTTAGTTGTGACCATATACCAACCAATAGTCACTCTAAGACATTTTTGTGTCTCTAAAAAGTATGAAATAGTCACACTTCAAACTATTTCTACATCAACGTTTATGAAATAGTCACACATAACAAAATTGTGTGTCTCCAAAACCTAAACAATAGTCACACCTAAATATTAGTTATGTGACCAATTATTAGCAAAATGTCACAGTGAACACAAAAATCATGTCACCATTTGGGAGCATTTTGTCACTAAAATAACATAAGTGTTACTACAAAGGGTTTATGATCACATTATTCAATAAAATTATTAATCCATCAAGAAAAATCGCTAGTCTATAGTCACACTTTTTATTTACAATCATTTTTTTCGTATCATGCGGTCACTGAATTTAAATGTAACCGTATCTAGCCTACAGTGGCGAGACCTTTGGTCACAGATTCGACAAAAAAAAATAAGTGTTAGGTCCTCTTAGATCCGAGAATCTCACAAGTACGAGATCAAACGAGGCGAAATTCAAGTTTGATCAAGAAGCTCAATCACACAATCAATGAAGAACATGAAGAACAATCTTTAAATTCTCAATGTTTATTGCTATATTCAAGAACACAAAACGGATTACAAGTGTTGAGAAGAAATGTAAATTACACCATGAAAAACACACACTTAGGCTACCTCACCACTATCTGAGCTTACCACTCAAATAATCTAAATGCGCTATATATAGCAACAACAAAGAGTGAAACAAAGTTAAACAAATTAAGTTGCGTCTGAGGTAAACGACCCGCCCGAGTCGGCTCGGCTAAAATCAACTCGCGTATCGCCTTAAGCGTTCTTGAACTTGACTTGACGTTGACTTTAATAAACTAGCCCGACCAACGAACTTGCAAATCTAGACCTTATAGAGCAAATCTGATCTAGACCATCTAGTGCAAACTAATTTAGACCGTAGAGTGCAATCTGGTCTAGATTGTATAGTGCAATCTGGTCTAGATTATATAGTGCAATCTTTTTCTAACCCGTATAGTGAAAACTGGTCTAGATTGTATAGTGCAATCTTGTCTAGACCTTATAGTGCAAACTGGTCTAGATTGTATAGTGCAATTTGGTATAGACCGTAAAGTGCAAACTGGTCTAGATTGTATAGTGCAATTCGGTCTAGATCATATAGTTCAAACTGGTCTAGATTCTATAGTGCAAATTGGTCTAGATTCTATAGTGCAATCTGGTCTAGACCGTATAGTGCAAACTGGTCTAGATTGTATAGTGCAAACTTAGACTGTATGGAATTGTTCTAAATGGTCTAGATTCCAAAGTTGGCCAAAATATTTTTCTCGTGATGTCATTAACTTCAAACTCAGAGAATAAGTTAAATCCATTAAATCTTCACGTTTCTGAAACTTGACCCGTTTAAACCCGTTTAGAATAATTTCATTGAACGTTGTCATCTTCACTCAGTCAACCGACCGGTCTGGAATATCTTGGATGTTCCAAAAATTCCCCCCTAAGATGATGATATTCAATGAGTCTTCACAAACATTATCGCCGGTCTTGAAACATTTGCAAAGATCAGAAGAGATACCGGATCTGTGATCCTAAGATTTAAACTCAAACAATATATATGTGGAAGATATATTTTTTAAAATAAAATAAAATAACAAAAAATAAAAGAAACTAACTATATCACATAAATGACTCTATTTTTGTAAATTTAGTTTTTTTATGGATTTTTGTGAAAAGTACTTGATATGAGATCATATCTACCTGCAACACAAGACACACTTCATATTTCAGACAGGTACAAAATAGCCTAACATGATTATCAGTATTGTTTATCCACCTAAGCTCATGCATCTTTTCTTTCAACTTATGTATGTAAATTTGATTATCATTTAGGTACATTAACTAAATGTAATGAAAGCTATATGCAACTAAGTTCACAGCAATTCTTACCTGTTTGTCACGACACATTTGGAGTTACTATTACACAACTTGAGTTACCATCCTTTTCTTGAGTGTTAAGTCTCTAATTTCATGGAAATGGATAAGATCGATTCGAGTGATCACAAGGTCTTAGCCGACGCAAAACAGATGTGATCACTGAATCATTGATGGATATGAATGGATGGATGAGACTCAAGGTCATTGCGGATGCAAAGCAGATGAGTCTCATGTAATGGATGAGACTACACCAAGTTCGTTGCATAAGCAAAACAGATGGTGTGTCGGGGTGAAATCGGAGACTTAAAACTAAAGAAACAAATGGTGTGTGCATAGATTTAAGACTCACAGAATTCAATCAAGTAACATGATAATTTACAAGAACATATCCAAGGCTATATTTTGAACTTAACTGGTTATTAATTCAGCAAACTTTTAGTTTACGTGTATCACAAGACATAGCTTACTCCATTGATAGCTAAGCCTACTAATACATCATATAATAGTACTATATGACCTAATCTAAGCAAGTTCATGGCCAAGCATGTACTTGTAGGTGTACTATCATTTCTCATAGAGTACCCAAGACTTTTCAAATTTTAATAAAATTAAAACAAGACTGAAAAAACATATATTTTTGTGATTTTTGCAAAATATATATATATATATATATATATATATATATTCAAATTTTGTATTTTGTTTTTGAAATCTTCCACACTAATCATCTAAATTGTCTTATCAAGGTATCCTCCTTCACTTAGACTTGAGAATGACAGAGCGAAGCTCTTTGTGCAGAATTTTGAGAATCTTAACAATTAGTGCCGATGGAACCGTTCAGTAAGGTTAACATAGTGATGTTGCAATCAGTAGAAGTGTATAGTATAATAAGACTTCATGAGATCAATTGATTCAGCAGCTAAGATAATTCAGGATCAGCAAGAGTAATCTTCAACACTTTGGTCTTCATTGATCAGCAACATAATTTTGTAAGGTTTCAAATGGCACAGCCATGGAGAAAAAGGTTGTTATTCTCCCTCGTTTGATGCTTTAGAAGAATTCAATGAAAATTGGAACTATTCCTGCACTATATCAAGACAAACACAATAAACTTCACCCGATATATCAAATCGAGTGACCTGAATTCAACTAATTCCCCCTCAAACGATGCTTAAAATTGATAAAACTTTAGTTTTATGGATTTTGGGTTATTTTCCCAAAAAAAAATATATATATTTTTTTATTTTATAAAAATGGAGTACTTCCTCAGTTTGACTAAAATCTCCCATGTTGGTGTCTCCTGAATAAATAAAAACTTTATTAAAATGTGGACACAACTCAAGGAGTCGGATCCTTGGCGTTGAGAGTCGATTCATTTTAAACAACTATGGGCTCAACTGATGGTATTTTGGGAACCCATATTTCTTTTCATTTCTTTCTTTTAGAACAAGTCACCCTTTGAGCATATATTGAATTGGTATGTGCTTGCTCAATGATGACGGTTCAAGGGCAGTTTCCTTCAAATATGGTCTCCACACTCCAGATGGTCACGGATCATAAAATCCATAACCACTGAGTGGTCATAACCATACAAAGGATTATGAGTGAAATTTCATCCTATGTGTTGACCGAACGTTGGTTGGTGATAGTACTGGTAATAGGAATTGTAGCCACAAACCCAACCAGTATGTCCAAGTTACCCACAAAAATGACAACCAACAGGTCTTAAATGATTTGAAAAACCATAAAATTGAGCATGAGTTTGGTTTTCAAATCCGGCTGAAGTGGAGGCAACTCAATGCATTTCTGATCTTGCTCGCATGCAGCTCCTTCACTAGCAGCTCAACATCTTCAATACTAAGTCTGTTCAGATTGTCAATCAGGTGATGATCATCAGATTGCGAAGTCTTGAGAGTGAATGATCCTTTAGACTCTACATTCTGGTTCACTTGAGATTTCTTGGAGACTTTCTTCTTGCGTTTTGAATATTTGACTATAGTGGTAACTTTGACTTTGCCATTTACATCCTCTTTGTTTTGCATATTAGAAGTTTCCTTCATACCTCCATTAGCTTGACCGTCTTTAACAAAGTGTTTAGGCAGACCATTTGGATCAGGCACAATCTCTTTGTCATCAAACTTTGAAGATGAGTGCTTATTCTTCTTTTTTTCTTTTTGACTTTGCTAGCATTGGCATTGAATGAGATTCCCGGTTTCTCACCTTCTATTGTTGCTAACAAGTCGGCTTAATTCTGGATGTTCTGCTCAGAATTCCTGTCAATAGAAACACTAATAGACTTGCACGAGGCATTAGTAACAGGTGTATCATTCACCTGGTTATCACAAGCAGAAACAAGATGTGGTATGGCAGCACTTGGTATGTTTTTCTTAATGATACCGGGGACCGAGCATGATTGTGGTTTAAAGGAGATGCGGGAATACTTGAGCTGTTAAACATGCTACTAAAGTAATTCTTGGTCCATCTCAACCTATCAATCTCAATCTTGACTTGGTTGTAATCATTCCTAGCATTGGTAATGCTTGTTCAAGATCATTAACTTGATTTGTCAAAATCCTTTTATTTTCAAAATATTTCTGATTTTCCTCCTCTAGTGACTTGATATGAGCTAAGTAGCTATCTTCCTGGTTGGCAGCTGTAAACTTATTAAATAAAACCTGATTATGTTGTCTATAACTCTTAACAAGTTCAAGACAATCATTAGTACAAGCTTGAGTTTTCACATGAGGTGGTAATTCAGGAACTTGAGTTATTCGATCAATAACATATCTAGCAATGATTACATGAGAATCATTCATGGTCCAATCAATAATTTCCCCAAACTTAATCAACTGATGGCCAATATTCTGATCATTAAAATCAGAATTGAGTGATTTAGGCTTAGCAACACTTGAACAATCCATGAAAAAGTGATTAAACTTGAAATTTTAGCAAATTAGCAAATTAGCAAATTTGATGAAAATGGGTTTGATTGTATCAAAAGCTTTAGAATGTACCTAGAATCAATTCACAAACCTAAAACACACTCAAACAATGCACAAATTCAGTCAAATAAGCAAAATATGAGAAATTAGAAAATCACAGCCTTGTTCTCCAAGTTAGAGATTTGATGAAAATCAAAGTTGTTCAAATTGATGAAACGAATGCACCAATAGATGAGGAATGTGGTCTAGAACAATATTTAAAACTACACCAAATTCCAAATCTGAGTCTAACACCCCCAATTCGATCAAATAGTGATTATGAGAAAAGTTGCAATTATTCACTAAATTTGCTAACACGGATTCAAAACTTGATGAAAATGAGTTTGTATTGCTTCATTGATTTTAATTTTAGGTCACTAACCTGCGAAAATCATCAATTTTAACCAAACCAACCTCAAAAAAAGATTCAAATTTTGAGTTCATGTACAAACCTTCGAACTGAATAACAGGTGAACAACCAATTTTCTCTAAATGATAATTTGAATGCACCAATAGCTTTATGTGATGATGTAGATCAATACTCAAAACTGTAGCAACACCTAAATCATAATGGATCATCTCCATTTTGATGGAATAATATCTTGATGTTCTTGAGTGTTCTTCACGTCCAGAACTTAAATCTATGCAAAATCTTCAAATATGATGTTTTGATGATGAAAATGATGATGAAATCAGCTTTCAAATGATTTTTCCACCCTAGAAACAACCTTCAATCTTCAATTTCTTC
>JBCNJP010006435.1:0-50316 GCA_039602395.1 Deinandra increscens subsp. villosa
CATCATCATCATCATCATCATCATCATCATCATCATCATCATCATCATCATCATCATCATCATCATCATCATCATCATCATCATCATCATCATCATCATCATCATCATCATCATCATCATCATCATCATCATCATCATCATCATCATCATCATCATCATCATCATCATCATCATCATCATCATCATCATCATCATCATCATCATCATCATCATCATCATCATCATCATCATCATCATCATCATCATCATCATCATCATCATCATCATCATCCCGGTCATCGAACGATATAAGTGCTCATCCACCGAGACTCCTTGAGCGTCAGTATTCAGTCTGTGACGAGTTTCCACTGGTGTAGAGAATCCCTTAGAGTCATGAAAACCGAACCTCTTCAGTATTTCTTTAACATATTTCTCTTGGCTGATCAGTATACCATCTGGTGACTGTTTCACTTGAATTCCCAGGAAAAATGTTAATTCACCCATGGCACTCATCTAGAACTTTTTCTTCATCAAGTCCTCGAATGCATGACACAAATTCACGTTCGTTGACCCGATGATGATATCGTTAACGTATACTTGAACCAAAAGCATATCCTTCCCGACGTGTCGAATGAAGAGAGTCTGATCAATAACACCCCTTTTATACCCATTTTCCAGCAGATATGTAGACAACGTCGCGTACCACTTCCTTGGGGCTTGGTGCAGACCATAAAGGGCCCTGTCAAGTTTGTAACATTTGTTTCGAAATGACTTGTTCACAAACCCGGGAGGTTGCTGTACGTACACGTCCTCATCCAGCTTGCCATAAAGAAATGCAGTCTTAACATCAAGTTGGTAAACCATGATGTCCATAGACGCAACATAAGCTAAGAAAATCCGAATGGCTTCTAGACGAGCGACATGTGCATAAACTTCGTCATAATCGATGCCGTCTTCTTGCATGTACCCTTTCACTACTAATCGAGCTTTGTTTCTGATGATTATTCCATGGTCATCTCGTTTGTTCTTGAAAATCCACTTGACCGGTATGGGCTCAACACCCTTTGGAGCTTCAACAAGACGCCAATCATTGAGCAATTTGAACTGAAGTAACTCTGCTTGCATGGCTTCAATCCAATTGTCATCTTTGAGAGCAGCAGCAACTGAAGTTGGTTCTTCTTGTGATATGAAGCATGAGAAGAGACACGAGTTAGCATGTTCTATTTGACTCCGAGTGATCCTTTTGTCTACGGGCTATAATCTGGCTTGTTGGATGAATTATATGAACCCTTGACTCTTCAACAACGGTGTCTTCGATGGTAGATTCAAGGTTCCCAATTTGCAGATCATTTCCTGTGACCTCACCGGTGTCAATTTCAGCTTCAACTTCAGATTCAGAATCATGATCTTCAGGAGAAGTTTCCGTGTTGGTTTCCCCCTGAACTGCTGCAGGTGCTGGTTCTGTTTTTACAATAACTGAATCTGGCACCGGAATTACTGGTTCATCAGGAGTTGCAGATGTTATACCCTAAATTCTCGGCTGATAATCCAGGGTGTAGGTATAGACCTGGGGCAGGAGTGACCCGGGAATCGTATGACCCAGAATTTGGAAGGTAATATTCAGTGACCCTGAATGTGTCAGCAGTAAGAAAATGTCCCAGGATGTCAACGTAATCCAGGGAAGCTTATATTCATTTTTATTTCTGTTATATGATATTATGACACAAGATGAGCATAATCTAGGGTCACCCTTATTATATTAATGACCCAGCATGTGGAAATGACTTTGCATGCTAGGACATCGTTACTAATGATTTGTGTGTCTATATCTAATCAAGGACAGGTTGACGAAGTCCACCAACGGTCGAATGGAACAAGCATGAGATTTATTTCACACATGGTCAAAGGTTGTTAGCTGAAAACTCGGTCAACCAACTGAAAGAGACGTTGGAGAGAAGATCCCTGGAATATCGGACGAGTTGTTGAAGAGCTAGGAGTATAAATAGGACATTTAGGCTTATTTTTCAGCCCACTCGAGCTTTACTCATTGTATTCTCGTATTTGATTCTCTGCTTATTCACTGTACTCAAACATTTACGTGATCAATAAATTGGTAGCGTGTGTTATCCCTACCCGGGGTTTTTATGCCGGCGGCTCCTTAGAGACATCTAAGGGCTAAGGGCTTTTCCCTTGTAAAATTCTCGGTGTTGCTACTTGCATTCAAGGTTTCATTTGTGTTATTAAATTTTATAATAGATTTCGCAATTATACCTACATTTTAACCCAGGATTTTGGTTGTCATCCCTGGAATTCAGTTGTTGTCCCAGGATTTTTACAAACCGTTTTCGTATCTTAATCCTAGGCACCAAACCTCACAATCTAATTTGGTTGAAATCTTGCTCAATCAACTTAAGTAATTTTTAGCCAAAACAATTTGGCGCCCACCGTGGGGCAATTGGTGTCAATTTTTTGTCAAACTAATTTCAGATTTGTCCTAAACTTGATTTTTACCAAAATCTATCGAAAAATGTCCACACAAATGAACACCTCAAATGTTTCGGTTTCTGCTGTAACTACTTTAACAACTGGAGTTACTCAACCGGGTCCAAGGACCACTATTTCGACAAGTGGAGTCACCTCATCGGCTCCAAGGTTCAGCACTTCAACTTCAACTACGCACAGCGACGGACTGACAGTCAACCATGAAGTGATCGAGAATGAAAACATCCCAGATGACCCTGTCTTGATATCTAATACTGATATCCTAGCCACATTCGGTAAGATGGAGCGCCACATGGAACTCCAACAAAAGGTGAACCAGGAATTCATGGCCCAATTGACGAGCATAAGGTCAGAGCTACCCAGGGCTACGTCGGTTCAACCTTCTCCACTCGACCCCAGAATTCTGAATTTCAGCACCCCCGGAAGCAATTCCAGGGTACATGAAGGCGTCACCCCATTGGGTAGGAGATCAACATCCTATGCCGCTCAGATGACCCAAGCTGATTTACCCAGGATGTCCACCATCGGGGAACCTTTCGTTAATCCTAGGACAAATACGACCCGGGATGTCAGTAACACTCCTCAAAATTTCGTCCATTATGCTAATACTAACAGTTCAGTGCAGGATCCAGGGATCAGCCCATCAATGGAACGAGAAATCCAAAAGCTCAAGCAGATGATCTCGAGTGTCCCAGGAGTTGTGCAACCTATCCCTGAAGTTGGACCATCGAGTCATAGATTGTCCAGGTTTGCTCCACCAATCTGTGACGTGGAGATACACAAAAGGTTCCAAACACCCAGCATGAAACCTTATGACGGCACGACAGACCCTGAAGAACATGTGGCGCAGTACCGTGAAAGAATGGAGGTTATCTACATGCCCCCTGAAATTAAGGAGGCATGCTTGTGTAAAGGATTCGGGTCTACCCTGACAGGGGCAACCTTGAACTGGCTCCTGAATGTTCCCCCTTACTCTATTACTTCATTTTCACACTTAATTAATTTATTTAACAACCACTTTTCTTGCAGTCATAGCTTTGAAAAACTAACAAGTGATTTGTATAGGGTAACCCAGAATGCAGGTGAAACCCTAAGGAATTACGTCAGCAGGTTCAGCAGAGAAGCCTTGGAAATCCCAAACATGGACATGGCGACTGCAGTCCAGGCTTTCAAGATGGGACTTAGCAAAGACTCACCATTCTATGAAGACCTGGTCATGAACCCGAGTAACAGGATGGATGAAGTTCGTCATAGGGCTCTACGCTTCATCAGGCTGGAAGAAGACAAGCAAATCCTGGGAAAGGGTGAATCCTCCTCAGGATTCAACAGCTCCAACAGGAAATCAGAGTCCTCACATCTTAGGTCACAGTGATCTAAGCCATACTCAAGGCCCGACGAACGTCGAGTGAATAGTGTGGACCAGGATGAGGAAGAAGAAGAATATCCTTCCCTTAATGATTATTGCTTTACTACTGATATTTCTGGTGTAATGTTTGCTATGCAGGACCTTGGAGACAAAGCAAGGTGGACCAAGAAGAACGATAGGCCTTCTACTTGGAAGGACAAGTCCAAGTGGTGTGCCTACCATGAAGACTTTGGTCACCAAACCGAAGATTGCATGGCCCTGAGGAGAGAAATCAGCTATCTACTTAGCAAAGGTTACTTGAAGGAGCTCCTAGGAAAGAAGAAGGATAAATCCAGGGAGCAGAACCCAAAATCCAGGGACAATGGTGCAAGGCCCAGGATTCTGGACACGTCGATGGCCACCTTGAGAGAGCATCCTCACCACCCCCAGATGCTAAGGTAATCCACTTCATTTCTGGTGGTTCGGATATTTGTGGTACCTCTTATTCTGCAGCGAAGATGATACCACAAATATCATAGACCCTCATCATGATGGATTAGTGATAACACTTCACATCGCCAACAACAGTGTGAAGAGGATCTTGATCGATGGAGGAAGTTCAGTAAATATAATCTAGTTGGAGGCTTTGCAGAAAATGGGGATTCCACATTCAGAGATCATATCAAAATCCACGGTACTCGTGGGTTTCAGTGGCGAAACAAAGAATACCCTGGGTGAAATCAAGCTTCCAGTCTATGTAGAAGGGCTCAACTCGGTTCAACGTTTCTGTGTAATGGACGCACCATCAGGGTACAATGTAATCCTGGGTAGACCCTGGATTCATGACAACATGGCTGTACCCTCAACGTACCATCAATGTGTGAAGCTGGCAACGCCCTGGGGTATGATCACAGTCCACAGCGACCAGCAAGAAGCCAACGAATGTTACACTACATCAATGAAAATTTCCTCCAAACAAAGACAAGGATAGCAATTAAAGAAAAAGGCCCTGGAAACCCTGGAAGCGAGGGAGCAAGAACTCAAAGCTATTGAATTAGATCCTTCAAATCCAGGGAAGAAAGTCTATATTGGAACAAATATTCCAGGGCCAATAGAGGAACAATTAGTGCACCTACTCGGCTTCAGGATGTCGACCTTTGCTTGGTCCCTTGACGACATGACAGGTATTTTTAAATCTGTTATTACGCATAAAATTGGAATTGATAACTCTTTCAGGCCCATACACCAAAAAAGGAGAAAGTTTGCACCAGAAAAGAACGTCATAATCCAGGACGAGGTGGATAGACTACTGAAAGCAAGGATGCTCAGAGAAGTAAAGTTTCCCAGGTGGTTAGCCAACGTAGTGGTATTAGGAAAGAAAAATGGTAAATGGAGGGTATGCGTAGATTACACGGACCTGAACCGTGCATGCCCGAAAGATCCGTTCCCACTACCACACATAGATTCCATGGTCGACGCAACATCAGGCCATGAAATGTTGACTTTCATGGACGCCACCTCAGGATTTCAGCAGATTCAGATGGAACCTCAGGATTAGGAAGATACGGCATTCATAAGAAAAAAGGTATATATTGCTAAAATCATAGGTGGCTCGTGATACCACTGTTGGGTTATATAACTTTTATCAAAACACGAGTACGCAGCGGAAAGAATCCTATGAATTAATCTAATTAACCGGATAGAACATGTTTACCTTATGAGCTCGGATTGACTTGATCTCTTGGAGGATTTGATACAAATCCCTCTACGATCGCACACACGACACACCAATGCTATGTGCTAGCAACCGACCACGAACTTCTCTTGATGTAGGCTTGGTCGAACCACACAAGAAATCGCAAACCCTCTTGGGTTTTCTTGTTGCCGATTTCGAGAGAGTAGAGAGAGAGAATTAGGGTTTTCTTTTATCTGATAAAAGCAGCAACTAATCCTTAAACCCAGAGGGTCTATTTATAGGATTAGAATACTTGATAAACAAGCAAAAGGGATAGGCATAAGAGCCCTAGCCGAATTCGGCCTAGAGGCCTTATCCTCAACCTTTTCTCAATTGTAATCCAATTACAATTCTCTCTAATTACAACTAACACCCCTCTGTTAACAATTAACTGTTAGTTTTTAACGAAACCTCGTTAAATGTTCGTGATAAATATTAATTAACCATTAATTAATATTAATACATTTGGTGTCGAGACGTGTGACCCCGTAGGCTTAAATAATATCCGGACATACGCTTACTATTACATGATCATATCCCTACAGCTCCCACTCGAGCTTGCAATAGTAAAGGTAATAACATTGGTTAGCGTCTAGCAACACGCCAATGCTCCCAGAAATATTTAAGTACAGTTTCTCAAAGTGTATTTAAATGGTACAGTCATTTACTATCCCTTTGTTACCGATACCGTGTTAAATATGGATACGGATCAAAGTCATTCCATACTTTAACGATTCTGTTTCTCATTCTCACAACTAACTTAAGATTACCAAATTGCAAATCGAGACATCTCTAGATTTCATTTGGGCACGGCCATGCAAACATCTTAATTAGTCCAATGAGGGGCCCAGTGGTATCTGCTTCAGCACAAAGCTGAAGGAACAAATCCTCTTGACTACACGTGTCAAGTCACATACTTCACTACACTTACTGAAAATAGCCCTTTTGTACTACCTTATTCAGGATAGTTAGACCTATATCAAGTAGGTGCAATCCATACATGCATGACCTGCTTGTATCTCAAGTCTAAGGATAAATAAAGCAACCATTTACGAATTTCACTCAATGACGCCGATCCATAAAGTGATAATTCGTTAGTGGGTCAGTCCAGTATGCATCCAATGAATACCATGTGAGTTTGGTGGGACCATCCAAACCAATCACTCAGATTTTGTCTTAGTTTAACTATACTCCCATATAGTTAATCGACAATGGACAATTTAGAATACTTGACAAGTACTCAAGGATTAAACATGCAAATATAGGACACAACTTAACCATTAAATGAAATCAAACATATCAAATACTTTATTTCATTATATAAACAGAAATTGCTTAATGTCCTTTATCCAAATACCGAACATCAGACATACATGATTTAACCAGCCAATTTAAGTCCCATGCCCTCGGCATGCCTTTCAAGCTTCGGCCTCGACAAAGCTTTCGTGAAAGGATCAGCTAAGTTACTATCTGTGTGAACTTTGAGTAATTTGATTTCACCTAGTTCGATCTGCTCACGAACATAGTGATATCTCCTGGCATAGTGTCTGGCGCCCTTCTGAACTCCAGGTTCTTTGGCGATGACTAATGCACCCGAGTTATCGCAGTACATGTCAATAGGCAAGTTACTTGTGGGGACAATGTCTAGCCCACTAATAAACTTCCTTATCCAGACAGCCTCCATTGCAGCTTCCGAAGCAGCAATGTACTCAGACTCTGTTGCAGACATAGCAACTGTGGTTTGTTTCTTGCTTTTCCAATCCACAGCGCCTCCATTCATAACGAAGACGTACCCAGACTGAGACTTCGTGTCATCTCTATCAGTCTGAAATCCAGCATCACAGTATCCGGTCACTTTGAGCTCTTGATCTGGATTTCCCCCATATACCAAAAACAAATCTCTAGTAGCCCGTAGGTACTTGAGAATGGTCTTAACAGCAGTCCAGTGACTTTCACCTGGATTCTGTTGATAACGGCTAACGATATTTTGCGCGAACGCTATATCGGGTCTAGTGCATCTCACCGCATACATTATAGATCCTACAGCCGAAGCATAAGGGACTCTCTGCATACGCTTCACCTCATCAGGTGTAGAAGCACCTTGTTTGACCGACAGACCAAGTCCTTCCTGCATTGGTACTATACCACGCTTGGAATTCTCCATCTTGAATCGCTTCAAGATCTTATCAATATAAGCACTTTGACTTAGTCCAATCAACCGCTTAGTTCTATCTCTATAGATCTTGATTCCAAGAATGAATGCTGCTTCTCCCAAGTCTTTCATAGCAAAACACTTTCCAAGATGGGATTTTACATCTTGCAACATTGGAATGTGTTTTCCTATTATCAATATGTCATCTACATATAAGACAAGGAAAGTAACATTACTCCCACTAGCTTTGCGATATACACATGGCTCATCGGGATTCTGAACGAAACCAAACTTTTTGATTTCTTCATCAAACCGTTTATTCCAACTCCTCGATGCTTGCTTTAGTCCATAAATGGACCTTTGAAGCTTGCATACTTGGTTGGGATGTTTTGGATCAATGAACCCTTCAGGTTGATCCATATAGACTTCTTCATCCAAGTAACCATTTAAGAAGGCAGTCTTAACATCCATTTGCCATATCTCAAAGTCATAGTACGCTGCTATGGCTAAGAGAATCCTAATAGCTCTAATGTCTGCTACTGGTGAAAAGGTCTCATCATAGTCAACGCCAAAACGTTGAGTATAACCTTTCGCCACGAGACGAGCTTTATAGGTGTGTACATTTCCATCCATGTCGGTCTTCTTCTTGAAGAGCCATTTGCTCCCAACGGTTCTAGCGTTAGGAGGAAGATCAACCAGGGTCCAAACGTGGTTATCTTGCATGGATTTCATTTCCACATTCGCAGCTTCAAGCCATTTGTCAGATTCCGGATCTGATAATGCAGCTTTGAAGTTCGGAGGCTCATTGAGATCTCCTGATACGTTATCCTCGGATTCGACTAGACCAATCCATCTATCCGGTTCACGTACGACCCTTTCGGATCTACGAAGTGGAATCGCAACATCATCGACTTGAGGTTCATCTCTTTGAACATTTTCCCCCCCAAGTTGATGATTGCTAGTTGTTTCAGAAGGTGACACATCTTCTAGTAGTTCTACAATTCTCCCACTGTTCTCTTGAGCTATAAAATTCTTTTCAAAGAATTCAGCATATCGAGCAACACGAACAGTGTTTTCGGAGGGATTATAGAAGTAGTAACCCATTGTTTCCTTTGGGTATCCCACGAAGATGCACTTAGTAGTCCTGGGTTGTAATTTGTCAGGCGTATCACGCTTCACAAGTGCCTCACATCCCCAGACTCTTAAGTAAGACAACACAGGGACTTCTCCATGCCATAATTGATATGGTGTCTTTTCAACCTTCTTGGTTGGAACCATATTTAGAACGCGTACAGCGGTTTCTAGAGCAAAATCCCAAAATGATAATGGGAGAGTTGTAAGGTTCATCATCGACCTCACCATCTCTAGTAAGGTTCGATTCCTCCTCTCAGACACTCCATTATGCTGAGGAGTATAAGGAGGAGTAAGCTGTTGGACAATTCCACACGCTTTAAGATAATCCTTAAACTCTTGGCTTAGGTATTCTCCACCACGATCCGATCGAAGGATCTTGATGGTCTTACCGAGTTGATTTTCAACTTCGTTCTTAAACTCTTTGAATGTTTCAAATACCTCATGTTTATGTTTAAGCAAGTAAACATAACCATAACGGCTGAAATCATCCGTGAAAGTCACGAAGTAGCTAGCACCTTTTCTTGACACATGTCTAAATGGGCCACATACATCGGTATGGATGAGTCCAAGTAGCTCTTTTGCCCTTTGCGGCTTGTTCGGAAAGGGTTTTCTTGTCATCTTTCCTGAGATGCAGGAAACGCATTGATCAAATGATTCATCATTTGATTGTAAGATCCCTTCACGTTGAAGTCTTTCAATGCGGTTTTTGCCAACATGGGCAAGACGACAGTGCCAAAGATAGGTAGAGTCCAAACTAGTTTTGGCTCGTTTGCTAACAGTGAACATTGAATTATTTGAAACACAACCACGCATATCAATTTCATAAATGCCATCACAAGGAATAGCATCAAAATAATGAACATTATTTTTAGAAACTGAAATACTGATATCATTAAAAACATTAATGTATCCTTGGTTTTTCAACAAAGAAACTGAAATAACACCTCTAGTGATAGAAGGTGCATAATGACAATTGTCTAATACAATGGATAACCCAGAAGGCAGAATTAAATGAAATTCTCCTATAGCTTCCACAGCTGCTGGCAAACCATTTCCAACGAACAGCTGCAAAGCCCCAGGCTTCAGTTTCCTCCTCTTTCTAAGACCCTGTAACGAATTACAGATGTGAGTTCCACAGCCGGTGTCATACACCCATGAATCACTCTTAGAAAAGGAAAATAATTCAATTGTGAAGATACCTGAAGTACTAGTCCCACTAGTATTCTTTCTCTTCTTCATCAACTCAGCTAGGTAGGTAGGACAGTTCCTCTTCCAGTGTCCGACTTCACCACAATGGTGACAGATCTGGTCCTTAGCCTGATGCTCTTTAGGGGCCGGAGGGGTTTGCTTGGCTTTAGGGATATGGGCAACAGCCTTGCCTTTACCCTTGCCATCAATCTTGCCCTTCCCCTTTTGCGGTCGTTTAGCCTTTTGGATCTTACCCCCCTTGATCATAAGAACTTGGGGTGTTTCAGTGGCCTTTTTAGGAATCGTTTTTTCATACTCGACAAGCATAGCATGAAGCTCAGGTATAGTCTTAGTCATACTATGCATGTTGTAGTTGCGCACAAAACCCTCAAAATCCTTCGTAAGCGATTTGAGGATCATGCCAACTGCAACAGCACGATTATACCCATAATTGAGCGATTCCAATTTGTCAAAGTAGCTCTTCATCTTGAGCACATGACTACTGACCGATTTACCAGTTTCAAGCTTCAAGTCGTGGAGTTCCACAACTAGGTCGAACAATTCGACACCAGCTTGTTTTTCATACATCTTTTTCAGCTCTTTGATCATATCACAAGGTGTATGAAATTCGTATTGCTTCTGAAGATCGGGAGTCATACTCGAGATCATCATACAAGCAACCTCATCGTATCTGCTGTACTCTGCGTTGTAGAACGCTTTCTCTTGCTCAGAGGCATCAGCAGCTGGCTCGGTCGGCCAATGATGTTCAAGGACATCGGTCCTCCGTTCAACTCTAAGGACAATCCTCAGTTGACGGTACCAGTCA
The DNA here is from genome assembly GCA_039602395.1 of Deinandra increscens subsp. villosa. NCBI lineage: Eukaryota > Viridiplantae > Streptophyta > Magnoliopsida > Asterales > Asteraceae > Deinandra > Deinandra increscens. The sequence goes on from JBCNJP010006435.1 coordinate 10,862, forward strand.
TTGAAGTTAGATCCGTTCAGCTTTTCTCTTTCAAACATTTGACGAAAAGCATGACCAACATTGTTTTGAGGAGGGTTTGTTGCCATCTACAAAACAGATTAAGTTCAAAAATCAGTATTTTCGATAATCTTTTCCTTAATAAATTTAATTACCCAATGTTTAAACATTTTAAACAATTAAGCTTTATTAAGGCTAGGATCCAATTTGACCTGCCATCATTTCATCAGTTGATCTGCTAGAAATGATGCACTCAAAAGGGTAAGTGACGATCACTAATTGTATTCCAAATACAATTCCTAGATTTTATGGGACCTACAACTTGCACCAAGTGATTTGTAGTCATGTTTCATCCCATCTTTTGCCACGGGCCAAGGGTCTCACCGCCTAGCTCGTTTTAAGTCGTCCAGCCAAGAACGCACAAATTTTCCACCATTGTGTACCAATGAGTGGGAATTTGCCATGCAAATGCCATTTTACCATTGTGTACCAATGAGTAAGATGACATCCACAAGTGTCCTTTACAAGGTGGATGGCAAAGACTTAAGTTTGGTTTGGGTCAAAACAATTTTGATGCGTGATCAAAAAAGTTATGTGTGAAGATTCATGCACATCTTCATCACATAATGTGTTTATAAAATTCTTAGTTTGTCATCCAAGTCAAAAGAGCTCGGTAGCTCCATTTGCAACACACAAAGAAGCGTAGGGGTGAGGTTTGCAACTTTTGCAATTAAAAACCTACCACTTTAGGGAAGCAGAGCGACCCGACTTATACCTCTCTTAGAGTGTGTTCAAATGGGTGAGCCGGTGTTTCTTTTGACTTTTAGGACACAAATTTTATTTTATAAACAAAATCATATTTCAATAGATTATTTAGGCAAATTTCGATTTTCATAAAACAAATTTGCAATAAACCTTTTATTATGTCACAATTATCAGATAATCACATAATCATAGGGTTTCTAATTATCACATATAATTTTAATTTAATCCTCTTTCATTTAAGTAATAACCATGAACGATTTGCATGAAACATCATGGTTTTTACTTCTTTTTAACACTTTAAAATCTTAAAGGTACAACATGTTGTTCATAACAATTATCTAATAATAACAAAAACTTGGATTTAAAATTTTAGATCACAAAAATCAAATTTTAGAGCTAAAATTAGGGTTTCCGATTCGGCAAGAGGTTTTCGATTCATTATTTGAGTTTACGATCGGAAAGCAGGGGTTTCCGATCGAAAACAGGGTTTTCGATCGGGTACTTTTCGATCGTGGACTATTCGATCGGGTCGAAAAGCCTTTCCGATCGGAACCTTTCCGATCGGGTACTTTTCGATCGGCCCGAAAAGCCTTTTCGATCGGTTACTTTTCGACCAGTTCGTAAACACTTTACGATTTGGATCGAAAAGTAGGGTTTCCGGTCGGAAAACAAGGGTCTCCGCACCGGAATAGGTTTTCCGATCGGAAATCAAGGGTTTCCGATCGGGTCGAGAAGCGTTTTTCGATCAGGGACTTTTCGATCGGGTCGAAAAGTCCTATTCTGTCGAATTTTTTTTCGTTTTTACCAATTGCGAAACCTTTTCCAATTGTAAAACACGATTTTTAAATGAATCGAAAAGCTAGAATCTTGTTTTGGTTACCCCCCTTCCAAGTTTTATGCCCGGTAATTAATTAAAATCATAGGTGGCTCGTGATACCACTGTTGGGTTATATAACTTTTATCAAAACACGAGTACGCAGCGGAAAGAATCCTATGAATTAATCTAATTAACCGGATAGAACATGTTTACCTTATGAGCTCGGATTGACTTGATCTCTTGGAGGATTTGATACAAATCCCTCTACGATCGCACACACGACACACCAATGCTATGTGCTAGCAACCGACCACGAACTTCTCTTGATGTAGGCTTGGTCGAACCACACAAGAAATCGCAAACCCTCTTGGGTTTTCTTGTTGCCGATTTCGAGAGAGTAGAGAGAGAGAATTAGGGTTTTCTTTTATCTGATAAAAGCAGCAACTAATCCTTAAACCCAGAGGGTCTATTTATAGGATTAGAATACTTGATAAACAAGCAAAAGGGATAGGCATAAGAGCCCTAGCCGAATTCGGCCTAGAGGCCTTATCCTCAACCTTTTCTCAATTGTAATCCAATTACAATTCTCTCTAATTACAACTAACACCCCTCTGTTAACAATTAACTGTTAGTTTTTAACGAAACCTCGTTAAATGTTCGTGATAAATATTAATTAACCATTAATTAATATTAATACATTTGGTGTCGAGACGTGTGACCCCGTAGGCTTAAATAATATCCGGACATACGCTTACTATTACATGATCATATCCCTACACTTTGGACTAAAAAATGCAGGGGCAACGTACCAGAGATTGGTTAACATGATGTTCAAAGAAAAACTGGTGGACACGATGGAGGTGTATATCGACGACAAGGTGGTGAAATACAGGGTCATCAATGACCATGTCTAGGATGTTAAGGATTCCTTCGACATCCTGGATAAATACAACATGAAGCTAAATCCAGAAAAGTGTCATTTCGGGGTCGGAGCAGGAAAATTCCTGGGATACATGGTAACCAAGAGAGGCATAGAGGCGAGTCCAAAGCAAATCAGGGCAATTGCCAACCTACAATCACCATCCAGCACCAAGGACGTTCAAAGACTTACAGGTAGAATTGCCGCCCTAAATAGATTTATATCAAAATCCTCGGAAAGATGCAGGGAATTCTATGACATCCTAAAGAAGAACAAGAAATTCGAGTGGAAAGAAGAGCACGAGAAGGCGTTCTAGGATTTGAAGACATATTTGTCCACGGAACCCTTGTTGATGAAGCCTAATCCAGGGGAGCCCTTGTCCCTGTACTTAGCAGTTTCCAGGAATACGGTAAGCGCAGTCCTGAGCAAGGATGCAGAAGGTCAGCAACACCCTGTCTATTACGTAAGTAAAAGTTTACTTGATGCTGAATCCAGGTACTCACACCTTGAAAAACTTATATTAGCCCTAAGTATGGCATCTACTAAACTTAGACACTATTTTGAAACTCATATAATTCATGTTAGAACTAACTACCCTATAAAGTCTGTTTTGAGAAAACCAGAAATGTCAGGTCGAATGGCTAAGTGGTCGGTGAAGCTGAGTGCATATGATCTGATCTACGAGGCCAAAATAGCTATAAAATCCCAGGCTCTAGCTGATTTTGTGGCTGATTTCAGTACTGACATACAACAAGAGGCAGACCATGAATTCCAGCAGCTTCAACAAGAAGAAATTTCATGGTGCTGGACTTTGTTCACTGATGGAGCATCAAATATCAGGGGGACAGGCCTAGGAATCGTACTAAAATCACCACAGGGGGACATGATACTGTTGGGTTTTACAGTGGGATCCGGGTTACCGATTTTAATTTTATTAAAACCGATTTATTAATTAAATTAATTCTCAATTAATTTGGCAGCGGAAACGATTAAAACGCGGATGCAACCGTAACAGGATCAATCACCGGAACACGACAAACACAGAAAAATATATTTATTTAAAATAAATAAATAATCAAATATCTAATAAATTAGATATACCTTGGCGGGATCCGAGCAACCGCTCGAGACACCCGGATTCAACGGGTTCGCGCTAGGACGAACTGAGACGTCTGACTCGAACCTTCGAGACGGATCATCGACGGCGACATCGGCGGCGGCGACAGGCGGCGGCGGCGGTAGTGGCGGCGGCGGTGGTAGGGATACCACCGGTGGTGGTGACAAAATCTTCTCCGTCGGAATGCCCACCGGGACCGATCCCACGACGAACGACTCGCCGGAGATCAGAGAAGGGCGGCGGTGGCGGCGGACGGGTAGAGCGGCGCCGGCCACGACGACGCGACCGGACGCGGCGGTCTCGGCTGCGCCGGCAGCGCGAGAACCACCGGTCGGTGGTCGCGCGGCGGCGCGTGAGCGGCAGCGGCGGCGGCGACGGCTTGAGCTGCGGCGGCGGCTCGGGCTGCGGCTTCGGCTTCGGCTCGGGCTGAGACGGCTTCGCTCTCGAGACGGGCACAGATACTGGCAAGACGAGGATCCATCGGAAATCACGAACGGATCACGGTGGTGGAGGCGGGGCGGCGACAGCAGTCGGTGGCGGCGGCGTGAGCCGGCTTCGGCTTGGCTTACGGCGCAGAGAGGGAGGGAGAGGAGATTAGGGTTTTGTTTTGTGACTTGTTATTCAATCTATCTCCCTCCTCTCATTTAATATAAAATTCGCGGACCGGGGCCTGCGAACTGGGCCCGGTCGCGATCCACCTTTAGTCCACCAACCGATCAGTCTGTTAATCCGGTAACAACTGATCGGTTCGTCTTTTAATTACCGAGTATTTTGAACCGATAGATTTTGTCGATTTAAATAAATAGTTAATATTTATTTAATTCACCATTTAGTTCGTTTATTTCTAATTAACAATTAATTAGATATAATAGTCCGTTGACCCAGGTGTAACTCTTACGGGTCAATATCGGTCGGGTTCGTTAATTTGTCGGGTCAGGACACCATATATCCAACAGTCTCCCACTTGGACTGAACGCGACAGTTTAACGAGCACAGCCAGAGGCACTCTAGCTATGCATAGCTACACCAACTAATATTGACACTTTAAGTCATTTGCCAAAGTATATCTGATTGACCGTCAAGCAGACTCACGACTTGTGCATTCATTGTCATATGTTCCTTTCTGTATAAGACATTGATGAATTATGGGACATGGACTCCCATGTTTTTATTCATCGATTTTCATTCTCGATACAATTCGAAGTGATCCAACAAACACACAGTAAGTTTGGGTGAGGCCTCACACTTATCACTTGGAATCAACGAGGGCGCCTTTATGTCTAACTGTTGCCGAAGCAAGAGTACATAATCCCTTGTTGAAGCATACAGCTCCCACTAAACTTCAGAGCCATTCCCAAAAGTAGCCGTTATGGCTGGCAGTTACGCGACAACGTTAGGCTACAATCAAAGAATGTTCTTTAGTAGAAAGGAGTTCGAATATGCGTCTCAGGTCTAAGGATACATTAGAGCATGCATTTAATCAAGCAAGCAAGACTTCCATATTTGCGTTGCATGATGCGAGTTACGTCCAACGTCATTCACCAATGAGGTCTGTGAGTTTGAACGTTAAACAACTTTAAAGTTCAACTAGTCACAATAGTCTTTCTTTAGTATAGCTCCCACTATCTAATCGACTACGGACATTTAGGACAAGCACTTATTGTCCATGGATTAAACGTACAAATATTGAACACAGTTATGTAATTCTTTATTGCATAAAACAGATGGAATAAGAATAATATAGATAACTGTTTGTGTTCATACATCCAAATACTGAATCAAAACATGTCTTTAGCTAATCTAAGCCCTATCGCTTCTCTGTGGCGTATGTGAGTCTCCTGAGTCATAGGCTTAGTAAAGGGATCAGCTAAGTTTTGATCTGTGTGTACTTTGCTTATTTTGATTTCATTTCTGTCGACTACTTCTCTTATGTAGTGGAATTTCCTCAGGACGTGCTTGGCCATCTTATGGTACCGTTGCTCTTTGGCTTGAGCTATAGCGCCTGTGTTATCGCACATCATCTCGATGGGCTGCCTAATACTCGGCACACCATCAAGATCGGATATGAACTTCTTCATCCACACGGCTTCTTTAGCAGCTTCTGAGGCGGCTATGTATTCGGATTCAGTAGTAGAATCAGCTACTACTGGCTGTTTTGAGCTTCTCTAAGAAACAGCCCCTCCGTTAAGAGTGAATACGAATCCCGACTGTGAGCGAGAGTCATCTCGGTCAGTCTGAAAACTAGCGTCAGTGTAACATCTTACAGTGAGCTCCTCATCAACACCCCCGAATACCAGAAACATGTTAGTGGTGTTTCTCAAGTATTTCAGTATGTTCTTTACAGCCGTCCAGTGAGCTAGCCCTGGCGTCTGTTGGTACCGACTTGTCACGCTCAGTGCATACGAGACATCCGGTCGTGTGCAGAGCATGGCATACATGATAGATCCAATAGCAGAGGCAAATGGGATCGATGCCATTTGGCTTATCTCGCGCTCCGTTTTAGGTGCTTGAGATTTGTCCAATATTGTTCCCTTGGTCATGGGAACTGCTCCTTTCTTGGAGTTGCTCATATTGAACCGAGCTATGATCTTATCTATGTATGTGCTTTGACTGAGTCCCAAAAGGCGCTTAGATCGATCTCTGTGAATTTTGATTCCCAGAATGTAAGCGGCTTCTCCAAGGTCTTTCATAGCGAAACAAGATGAAAGCCATTTCTTAACTTCGTTAAGCATGGGTATTTTGTTCCCTATGATCAATATATCATCCACGTACAGTACGAGGAACGATATAGCGCTCCCACTTGCCTTTCTATAAACACAAGGCTCATCTTTGTTTTGTTCAAAGCCAAACTATTTGACTTTCTGATCAAAACGAAGATTCCAGCTTCGAGATGCTTGCTTGAGTCCATAAATGGACTTGCTAAGCTTGCAAACCTTGTTTGGATTCTCTGGATCGACAAAACCATCAGGCTGAACCATGTAGACATCTTCTTCGAGTTGTCCGTTCAGGAAGGCGGTTTTAACGTCCATTTGCCATATCTCATAGTCATGGTATGCGGCTATGGCAAGGAGAATCCTGATCGATTTGATCATGACAACGGGCGAAAAGGTCTCATCATAATCAATCCCTTGAGTTTGAGTGAAACCTTTCGCTACAAGCCGTGCCTTGTAGGTTTGCACATTTCCATGCATGTCAGTTTTTCTTTTAAAGATCCACTTGCTCCCTACTGCCCGTGTATCGGGGGGTAGCTCAATCAAGTCCCAGACGTGATTGTCACGCATGAATTGCATCTCAGCGTTCATGGCTTCAAGCCATTTATCAGATTCCGGATCTGATATAGCAGCTTTGTAATTAATAGGCTCATCGTTAGAATCGGCTATTAATAGAACATCGAAGGCCTCATGATATCCAAGGTATCTATCAGGCTCAATGTCGTATTCTTTTGCTCCTACGAACGCTTGTGCTTGTGTTTGAGTCTGATGGTGCGACAACAACTTGTTGGTCAGACGCAGCGACCGATTCAGGGTTGGGTGTATCTTGAATTTCTTCAAGATCCACTGGATCACTATTTGTTCCTCGAGTAAGAAATTCTTTCTCAAGGAATTTACCTTTCCTTTTGATGGAAACGGTGTTTGAATCAGGATGGTAAAAGTAATAACCTGTATTACAATAGTATCCAACGAAAGTTACCTTTTCGCCTCGGGGATCAAGCTTATTGTCAGATTCACTGGTGACATAAGCATCACATCCCCATACCCTGAGGTATGATAGTTTAGGAAGAGAACCATGCCATATCTCATATGGGGTCTTCCCCACTTTCTTGGTCGGTGCCAGATTTATTAGGCGAGCGGCGGTCAAGATGGCATATCCCCAAAAGGAATGTGGCAAGGTGGTCCTGCACATCATCGATCGAACCATGTTAAGCAAAGTTCGATTTCTCCTTTCACTAACGCCATTTAACTGGGGTGTGCCAAGAGGAGTAGGTTGTGAAACGATTCCACATTCCTTCAGATGATTCAGGAATTCAGCGCTTAGTTATTCTCCGCCTCTATCGGATCGAAGTATTTTAATAGTTCGATTTAACTGATTCTGTACTTCGTTTTGAAACTCTTTGAACTTTTCAAAAGTTTCATGTTTGTGTTTCATCAGATAGACATAGGCATATCTGCTGTAGTCATCGATGAAAGTCACGAAGTACCGTTCACGATATCTCGTCTCGGTTCGAAAGGGTCCACACACATCGGTATGAATAATGCCTAACAAGCCTTGGGCCCGTTCACCTGTATGGGTGAAGGGTGACTTGGTTAATTTACCAGATAAGCACGACTCGCATTCATCGAAGGAATCTGCATCTTGGGATTCGAGAATGCCAGCAGTTTGCAACTTCTTGATGCGGGCCTTACTTATGTGACCAAGTCTATGGTGCCATAACGAGGATTCGTTACTATCAGTTTTGCTTCTTTTAGAAACATGATAGAGCTGGTCGTTTGTTTGAACATCTATCTCATATATGCCATGTCGAGGTTTAGCCTCGAAATAAAAGATATTATTAAGGTAAGCAGAAATCACATTTCCATTAAATTTATACCGAAATCCTTGTTCAAACAATGAAGAGACAGAAATAATGTTTCTGGATAAACCAGGTGCATATAAACAGTTAATCAAATTAACTACAAGGCCAAAAGAGCATGAAAAAGAGTAAGTGCCAGCAGCAAGTACTGGGACTCTCTTCCCGTCACCAACGATGAGGTCCATGCAGCCTCGTTCTGTCTTCTTCCACTTCTCAGGTTCCTGCAAAACATTGACAATGTGATGACCACATCCAGTATCAAATACCCATGAATTGGAGGAAACAGTGAAAAGTTCAATAACATTTATTGAAATACCTGATGAGCAACCCTTATTAGGGTTCTTGGTCATCTTCAGCTTTGCAAGATAAACAGGACAGTTGCGACGCCAGTGTCCCATTTTGTTTCACTCATAGCACAGGCGCTCCTCGGGAGGCTGCACCTGTGGTTTCTTGCCTTTGCTTTCTTTAACCTTCTTGGCCTTGGAGATCTTTGTATCCGTAACTCTGAGCACGTCCGGCGTGGTCCTGATCTTCACGTTGGGTATCAACGGAATAACCTCCTCGATCGACTGAGCCGAACAATTAATCGCAAGAATACGATAATGTTCTGGCAAAGATCTGAGTACTACATCAAGAGCCATCCCGTCAGAGATGGAGTAGCCAAGGTCGATCAGTCTGTCACGATACGCTTTCATCAGCATGACATGATCGTATGGAGAGGAGTCGTTAGCCATAGAGCAGTTCACAAATTGTGAAAGTGCATCAGCTCGCTCAGTCCTCTGACTCAATTCAAATAAATCCTTGAGTTTACGAATGATGTCATAAGCAGACATCCCCAAGAAATTGTACCGATAATCCTGAGTCATACTTGACAACATCAGGTCAGTGACGTCCTTATCATCGTTAGTGTGCTTTTGGAGCTCAGACCGCGAGTTCTCATTTAGCAAGTAAGATGGAATGCTCGCGATCGGTCGGTCAATGACATAGAGTTTTCCGAAGAGCCTTAAAAGGTTCCTCAGGGTTGTCTGCCATGCGAGAAAGCCAGTCTCAGTGAAGGGGTCGAGTTGTACCATTGAACTTAATGGAGGTGAGTTTTCTTTAGCCTTCTGAAAATAAGCAAAGTAAATTTAATCAGTATTTTCGATGTTTATTTTTCTTTAAAATAAGTTGGTAAAGTTTATTTTTAAGAAAATGAGAATTCGTTTAGACGACATTACTTGAGACCGCCAAATGAGCCTCAGGAGCAAGGCCGTGTAAACAAACTGACAACGGTTGTCAATTGTGAGACTCAAGTCACAATTCTCGGTATGAGGCCGCTATATACATACAATTGTATTTTGCGGTACGTTTAGCCTCATCCGTGCCCACTCTAGCAATACACATCCATGGCGCGGTGTTGAAATACTCCAACACCACGAACATGCACGTCTAAAGCGATAGTAATCCTAAATGGTCGATTGTGATGACACGGTGTTGAAATACTCCAATGTCCTCACCTTAGAAGGTACCCTCGGCACAAAGTGCGGTGTTGAAATACTCCAACACTGATGCTCCGGTAAATACGTTCCAAGTTCAACTTGAGATAGGATGACACGAACTATCAGTTTTTATGAATTACCAAATAGGGATATTAATTACTTTTAATATTTAATTACCGTCAGACACGAACGATAAAACCCTATCACCACTCGGGACAAGTAAATTAATTTAACCTAATTAAATTACTAAGTTGTCGCGAATGGCTTATTGTGTGTTAAACGGCATAAGGTCTTGATCTCGCTCGAGCCATACAAGCGAGATCATAAGGGACAAATTTAAAATAAAATGGTGAACGATCGAGATGGCAATCCTATGCGATCTGGAATCCTGTTCAGCTCCCACTTGCTTCGACATCCCTCTGGCGTGTGTCCAGTCTTCGACATTTGGTTACATACAAATTTACAATTACTAAAACTACTTCTAGTAAACTAGCTCTAAATTTGTACAACTTTGAAACCCAAAATCCGGGTCCAATAAACCAAAACGAAATACAATCAATTGGGCCAACAACTTGGGCCAAACAGAGAAAGACAAAACACGCCAAACACATGCACACACATGATCACAAAATATAGAGGGGTCGGCCGTAACACACAATATAATATATAGAATTAAAATAAATAAATAAATTAATTCTAATTCGCAATTTGGATTTAAGTCGAAATTGCGAACTACCGGTCGCGAAAAGACCAGTTCTGGTTTGCGCGCGGTGATAATGGCTCTGATACCACTATTGGGTTTTACAGTGGGATCCGGGTTACCGATTTTAATTTTATTAAAACCGATTTATTAATTAAATTAATTCTCAATTAATTTGGCAGCGGAAACGATTAAAACGCGGATGCAACCGTAACAGGATCAATCACCGGAACACGACAAACACAGAAAAATATATTTATTAAATAAATAATCAAATATCTAATAAATTAGATATACCTTGGCGGGATCCGAGCAACCGCTCGAGACACCCGGATTCAACGGGCTCGCGCTAGGACGAAGTGAGACGTCTGACTCGAACCTTCGAGACAGATCATCGACGGCGGCATCGGCGACGGCGACAGGCGGCGGCGGCGGTAGTGGCGGCGGCGGTGGTAGGGATACCACCGGTGGTGGTGACAAAATCTTCTCCGTCGGAATGCCCACCGGGACCGATCCCACGACGAACGACTCGCCGGAGATCAGAGGAGGGGCGGCGGTGGCGGCGGACGGGTAGAGCGGCGCCGGCCACGACGACGCGACCGGACGCGGCGGTCTCGGCTGCGCCGGCAGCGCGAGAACCACCGATCGGTGGTCGCGCGGCGGCGCGTGAGCGGCAGCGGCGGCGGTGGCGGCTTGAGCTGCGACGGCGGCTCGGGCTGCGGCTTCGGCTTCGGCTTGGGCTGCGGCTTCGGCTCGGGCTAAGACGGCTTCGCTCTCGAGACGGGCACAAATACTGGCAAGACGAGGATCCATCGGAAATCACAAACGGATCACGGTGGTGGAGGCGGGGCGACGACAGCAGTCGGCGGCGGCGACGTGAGCCGGCTTCGGCTTGGCTTACGGCGCAGAGAGGGAGGGAGAGGAGATTAGGGTTTTGTTTTGTGACTTGTTATTCAATCTATCTCCCTCCTCTCATTTAATATAAAATTCGCGGACCGGGGCCTGCGAACTGGGCCCGGTGGCGATCCACCTTTAGTCCACCAACCGATCAGTCTGTTAATCCGGTAACAACTGATCGGTTCGTCTTTTAATTACCGAGTATTTTGAACAGATAGATTTTGTCGATTTAAATAAATAGTTAATATTTATTTAATTCACCATTTAGTTCGTTTAATTCTAATTAACAATTAATTAGATATAATAGTCCGTTGACCCAGGTGTAACTCTTACGGGTCAATATCGGTCGGGTTCGTTAATTTGTCGGGTCAGGACACCATATATCCAACAGATACCCCAGGCTGTTAGATGTGGATTCCAAGCAACTAATGGGACCTATGCAGCTAAAGGAGAGAAATTAATCAAATACTTGGAGGTGGCAAAAAGAATGTCCCAGGATTTTCAAAATTTTAATATACCAAGGGAGGAGAATGCTGAAGCAGATGCATTGGCGAACCTAGGCTCAACATTCAAGGCACTTGAAGACACCCATATTCCTATAATTCATATACTAACACCAGCTATAGACCAGGGTACAGATACCCAGGATTCTGACACAACAGAAAAAATCCTGGTATCCAGTACCCAGGATTCTTTAACCCAAAAGGAATCCTGGACTAGACCAATTATTCAATATTTGCAGGATGGTACCATTCCAGGGAACGAGAAAGATGTCCGTGCATTCAGAGTAAGAATAGCCAGGTACGTGATTATTAAGAACATATTGTATAGACAATATTTTGCAGGTGCACATCTGAGGTGCTTGGAGAAGGATGAGGCCCAAGAAGTGCTCAAGGATATCCACGAGGGTGATTGTGGAAACCATACAGGGGGCATGTCCTTAATGTCCAAGATTCTTAGAACAGGGTATTATCGGCCCACCATGAGGAAAGACTCCCAGGATTTCTCCCAGAAATGTGACGCTTGTCAAAGACATGCCAATGTCCCTCACCAGCCTGCAGAACCATTGTACCCTATTCCAGCATCCTGGCCCTTCATGAAATGGGGAATGGATATTATTGGAAAACTACGCAAGGCCCCTGGAGGAAAGGTATTCATGCTGGCTATGACGGATTACTTCTCAAACTTGATTGAAGCCGAGGCATACGTTCAAGTCAGGGAGAAAGAAGTTATATCCTTTATTAAAAGAAACATTTTAACAAGATTTGGGGTACCGTCAGAGATTGTTTGTGATAACGGGTCCCAATTTATCGGAAGCAGAACCACGGGATTCTGTGAATCCTGGGGCATAAAGATGATAACATCCACACCAGTGCATTCTCAAGCTAATGGCCAGGCTGAATCAAGCAACAAGATTATAATAAATAACTTGAAGAAGAAATTGAAGGAGAAGAAGGGAAGATGGGCACAAGAGCTACCATTGGCATTATGGGCAGACACGACCACATCCAAGAACGCCACAGGCCAAACCCCATTTTCCTTGGTCTTTGGTACTGAAGCGGTTATCCTAATAGAAATGGTGGTCCCAACATTCAGATTCAGTGGTCAGACCCAGGATTCGAATGATCAGTCCTTGGTTGAAGACTTAGATACCTTGGATGAACTGAGAGACCAAGCGGCTTGGAGGATGGCAACGTATCAACAAAGAATTTCTAAGACTTACAACAAGCATGTGAGGATCAAAAGGTTTAGAGTGGGAGATCTAGTCCTTAGAAAGGCAATTCAAAACACAACAAATCCAGGAGATGGAAAGTTGGCTCCCAAATGGGAAGGTCCCTACCTGATTGATTCTGAGGCTGGTAAGGGGGCATATTAGCTAGCTAATATGGAAGGAGAACTACTACCATGACCTTGGAATGCAATACACTTGAAGGATACAACTGGTCATGGATTCACAGATTCATGTACAACTGATATTCTCCGTTTTGGTCTTTTTACCCTTCCTTGTTGTGGTATTTGATTCTGTTCCACAATCCAACTATAGTCTAACTCCTCTAAATCAATTCCTTCAGAATGACGAGCTACACCCTGAACTGGTGCCACATAATCAACATTAGCCAAGTGACCAATTAGGCGTTTCAATTTTGGCTGCTCTTCTGGTTTCTTCTTCTGATAAGAAGCCAAAGCCCCCACACTGGCTTCATTCATGTGTTTCAGCTCCATCTTGTGATTATTATTCTTCACCAAATCTGGATATAAATCATTCAGAATCATCTGTAGAAACCTTGGATATATTGCTACTTTCTTTTGCCTCTTAGTTAGATTATATCTCATGTAATGAAAGATCAATCTAGCAACATTGTAAGGACGGTTCATCACCAAGGGATTCAGCAATGAAAGCATCGTCTGGTTGACCTCATCATGCCCAAAGATTCTATGTCCCCGACACACCAACAAAACATGTACCAAATACTTGTATGGAACACTAAGCGATGATTTGTAAATCCACTCCTTGCTTGGATCATCAGTGTACCAAATCCGCTTCAATAGTGCCACATTACCAGCTTGTTGAAATTCCAATGGTCCTGTTGTTGTGTCAGCAGTCAATTGCAATACCCTTCTGATATCTGCTTCAGTAAATTCCACATTTCTATTCTGAACTATTACTGAAATTCTGATCGGATCATTTATGATCGTTCTCACAGTACTCCAGAATTCTACAACGATATCACGATACACATCACATGATTGTGTGATTGATAGTGAATCCTCGATTGACGTAGAAAATAATAAATTCCAGATCCTCCAAATTTGGCTAGTTTTGATCTTGCAACTCTAAGATAAGCACACACGTTATGTTTGTCACCAACTTTCAAATTGTCAGCCATATCTGAAAACACATAAAATGAAAAGTTCATTAAATTCCATGTTATTAACAGATATGTTCACCAACTTCGTAATTTTGTTGTCGTTCGCGTAAACAAACAACATTTTAGTCTGGAAATTATCATGGCCGAACTTGGTCCGAACCATGTCCGAACTTGGACTGAACTCCGAACCATTTCCGAACCCTGTGGTCAACGTTGACCTTGGTCAATGTCCGAACCTCATGGTTAATTGCCGAAAAATGTCCGAACTGTGTCCTAACATCAGGTTCGGAGCCTGACGAACTCCGAGAGATATGAATCTCAAATCAATCGATTCAGACCAAAGCAGACACTAAAAATCGAACCCGTGAAGCGGTTTTTTATGACAAACCCATAGAACCAAGTTTTATCTTCTGAAATCATGTATTTAATGGTTAATTTTTAGATCTATGAGTTAAAAAACCCTCGGATTGCTTTTCGAACAGAAAACCTATTAATCGTGACCAAAAACGTAATCCAAAACCACCAGTGTACTCGGAATCAAGAATCCTACCTAAATCCGGTCGCAAATCGTTCAAACAAGCCGTTAATCAAAAGTTAGAAAAGTGGGCAGCAGTTCGGTATGAGTTTGGAGTAAAAGAGAATAGTGATTCTCCGAACTCTGAGTTTGGCTATTTATAGCCTGTGGAGTTCGGAGGTCCGAACTCCGTCCGAACTCCACGTTCGGTCTCAAACGATCTCCGAACTCTACCTTCGGCCTGTCCGAACTCTTACTTCGGCCCATCCGATATGTGTCCGAACTCTTACTTCGGCCCATCCGATATGTGTCCGAACTCTTACTTCGGCCTACTTCGGACCATCCGAACTCCAGGTTCGGATGTCCGAACTTCAGGTTTGGAATTTTCCCAAATTTTTCAAATTTAACCCTTGAATTTGATGAATCTCCAAATTAAACCCTATAAGTTTTAAGTTTTAACAATTTGCATCAAACTTCGTTAAATTCGATGATGAACTTTGTGAATTCAAATCTGTTGGGTTGTATCCGGCATAATTTTGATTTTTCACTATCGGTTAATCGGAAATAAAATAGAAACAAAATCCTTTTGATTTTTATAAAATTTTCAAACACACCAAAAATCTTTTTAGATTTTTACAAGATTATGCTAAAACACACCTAAAATCTTTTTGAGATTTTTCAGATATCCAAAACAATTAACCAAACAGAAATGAAATGACAGAATTAAACCTATAATAACTTAAATTTTTGTGAGAAAGATCCAGATGCGAGATCATATCAGCAAATGTACATCAGACACACTTCAATTTTAATATTAATCAGCATGCAAGTTAAGTTGGTAGCAAATACAATTTTTCAATTTATTTCAGCTCAGGCAGATAAATTTTTATAGCTTTCTGATATGTTAAGATATGATTTAGCATGCATTGATAATATGATAGCCCACACAATCCGTAATACTGGTAATCTGGCTTATTCTATTTTTTGTATTTTTCACAGAATTTCGATTTCCACATAGATTTATCGTCCATGGTGTTTCATGCAAAAAAAAAAGCAGAACCCTAAACAGACAACAATCAGGTCGGCTGGTAGGCACGCGGAGAAAGTCCGATTGTTTAGGAAAATAAGAAATAGAAAATAAAGCAGAAGTTGTATAACCCAACAACAATCAGGTTGATGCTCCCGCACACGCAGAGAAAGTCCAATGAGTTATACGAAACACCAAAGAAAATAAAGCAGAACGTTAAACGAACACCAATCAAGTCGATCTTTCGATACGCAGAGAAAGGCCGATCGTTTGACAAAATAAAGAAAATCAAACAAGTTGAAATCTTTGCAAAATGAAAGCATGCGTACACCAGAACATCTCTTAATCTGGTTTGCTATTTTCATTTTTTTTATTTGCCAAAATTACACAGCAATCATCATGATGTGCCTCACAATAATCAAGCAGAAATTTTAAGTTTATATCATGCTAGCATATATCAGATTTGCCTTTACGCACTTAACTAACGAAACAAGTACCTACAACATTTATTTTTACTTTATCCATGGTTGATAACACACGCTGATGTAATATCATTTCTCGCTTGGTCGGATCAATTTCTCAATTTTTGATTTTTCCAATCTTTTTATGCTTTTAGCATTTGTTTAATTTTTTTTTTATTTTCTGATATATCTCCCCCTAAGATACAAAACTCTATTTTTGGATTTTGTAATAAGAAAGAAAACACAATTAAAAAATAAACCAAAAGCAAAAATTGATCAACCGACAGCTACTAAGTTGGAAGTTTTTGTATGCCGTTGATCTGCAAAAGATAACAAAAGCGGGTTTTATCAAAAGCTTTTGTAAAAAGATCCGCCTTTTGAAAATCAGTATGGATCTTTTGCATATCAATCAAGTGTTTCTCAAAACAATCGCGAATGAAATGATTACGAATGTCGATGTGTTTAGTTTTAGAATGGTGAACGGGGTTTTTGGTAATGCATATTGCAGCCGAGTTATTTATGTATATGGGAGTAGTAAGAAACTGCAAACCGTAATCTCGCATCTGCTGTTGTATCCATAAAACCTGGGAGCAGCAGCTTGCAGCTGCTATGTATTCAGCTTCTGTCGTGGATGTAGCAACGCACGTCTGCTTCTTACACTGCGATGACACCAACTGACCGCCTAAAAATTGACATCCGGCCGTGGTTGACTTGAAATTGATTTTGCAACCGCCGTAGTCCGAATCTGAGTAGGCCGATAGGTTGAACTTATCATCACGAGGATACCAGATCCCGATATCTGTGTTAGCCTTCAGATAAGCTAGAATCCTCTTGACTGCATTAGAGTGAGAAACCCGAGGTGCTGCTTGGTACCTGGTACACAAACACACAGCAAACATAATGTCAGGTCTACTAGCTGTAAGATACATCAATGAACCTATCATTGCCCTATACCGAGTGGCGTCAATTGTTTCACCCTCTTCGTCAGGACAAAGGCCATGCGACAGCTGTATCGGAGTTCCGGGTATACGAACATCTTCAACTTTAAATCGACTCAGAACATCTTTCACATACTTCGTCTGATGTATGAAGATCCCTTTGTCAGATTGCTGAACTTGTAACCCCAAGAAGAATGAAATTTCCCCCATCGAACTCATTTCAAACCTGGTTTGTATCAATTTTTCAAAATCTTTTGATAATTTTTCATTTGAGCTACAAAATATGATATCATCAACATAAATCTGTACCAATAGCAAATCCTCCCCCATTTTTCGACAAAACAAAGTAGAATCAACCAACCCACGCTTGAATCCATTGTCGAGTAGATAAGTGGACAAAGTCTCATACCAAGCTCGAGGAGCCTGATGGAGACCATAAAGTGCCTTGTCCAACTTATATACCTTCTCCAGATAACCAGGATCGTAGAATCCCGGAGGTTGTTTGACATACACTTCTTCTTTTACTTTTCCGTATAAAAACGCACTCTTGACATCCATTTGGAAGACCTTGAATCCACGATGCGCCGCAAATGCCAAAAAGATACGTATCGCTTTAATTCTAGCAACCGGTGCGTACACTTCGTTAAAATCGATTCCTTCTTCCTGAGAAAACCCTTGCACAACCAAACGGGCTTTGTTACGGACTATTACTCCACGATCATATCTTTTACACTTATAAACCCACTTTGTTCCGCACGGATCTTTACTACCAACTGGTAAATCAACTCGGTGCCACACACCAAGCTTTTGGAATTGTAACAACTCTTCTTGCATCGCTTCCACCCACGAGCTGTCTTGTAAAGCATCATCAACATTCTTTGGCTCGATCTGTGATAGAAAGCATGAAGGAAAAGCTTCTTCCTGAATACCGGATTCTAGAATTGTTAGCAAAGCACTGCTCTCAATTTGATGTCTTGTACGCACTCCTTCATTTAAATCACCAATGATGTTATCTTGCGCATGCATGGTGTTTATCCGGAGCGTCTGATGAATCGGAACAACAACCATTTTAGCCATATCAGGAACATGATCTTCCTCAATCACCACATTCTTAGTTGAATTAACCGCACTATTACTTGAAGTAGCTTCAACTTGTGGATCAACTTGTTGAACAGGAATCTCAACCTGATCTGACACAGCTTCATGAAATTCATTATCATCATCAGAAGACATATCATCAGCCACATAATTGTAGAATAATTTGTTATTTCGGTCAAGTAATCATCAGCAACAGGCACATCCGGATTAGACAGAGTTTCAATATTCAGAACCGGAGTACCATCTTGTAAATTTTGTACAAGCATATTCCTATGCTATGAGTGTCTCGTGTATTGTATCTATGTGAGCGTGTCTGAATATGAGTTGTGGTAGAAATGTGTTTAGTGGCGTATCACTTGGTCCGGCGGACCATGTGATCCGGCGTATCAGTTTGATACGCTGGGTGGTTAGTCACTTAGTATAAATAGTTAGTGTTAGAATGAGAGCTTAACACTTCTGAACGCTTCTGTCATTTCTACACTTTCTGTGTGTGTTTCTAGAGAGAGAAACTAGAGAGAGTTCATTGTAATCTCAAGTGATTCAATAACAATTCTCTTATTTACATTCGTTGTTGCTATGATTGATTGATACACGCAGTAGTAAGATCGTTTCTCGTTTCTACAAGTGGTATCAGAGATATTGGTTGCTCTACTGCTGTGTTTTTGATCAATTTTCGGAGTTTTAGAGAGAGAGAGCTTGGGTTTGGTAAGTTTTTCTTCAATTTCTTCCAATTCCGAGTGATTCCAAGGATAAAAATGATTTCTGTATGCTCCTGGAGTGTTTTCGCATCATATTGATCCAGTTTTCAGCTTCAATTGTCAAAATTCGTGAAGATTAGTTGATTTCAGCTTTATTTGCGTCTGGTCCGCTGATAGATCAGTTGGTCCGCTGACTGGTCCGCCCAGGCAATCTTCAACGAACTGGTCCGTGGCGGTTTTAGCGTATCACATCTGGTCCGCTGGTTTATTTGATCCGCCGTATCAAATTTGATCCGCTGAAGATATCTGGTCCGCATCTGATCCGCTAGTATAATTCTGGTCCGCTAGTTCATCTGATCCGGAATCTGATCCGCTAGTACAAATTTGATCCGCCTGCTTGTTTTGATCCGGAACTGGTCCGTCGATTTGTTTTGGTACGCTGGCAGAAAAGTTACCTTCACTAAAACTGACGTAACTTGCAAACCGTTTGGAGTTACGGAACCCAATACCAGCCAAAACGTTCGTCTTTCCGAGATCTAGGACTTGTACCTGCCTCCGGCTAGTACCGTCCAGTTTTGACCCCCAAAATCCGCTTGGAAGACCTCCGTTTTTGAGTTCGAAGTTTTTGAAGTATTATTTTCGGTGAAAAATGTCCGATTTTCAAGCGTTTGCGGCTATGCAAAGCACGGTACAAGCTATGCTCAATTTTGATAATGAAATAGGAACAAGTCAGAAAGTTCCCAAGTTGTTAAAGTTGGAAGATTATCAAAATTGGAAACAACGTTTTTCTGCATACATTAGCACAAATGATATTGATTTATGGATTCCAGTTCATAAGTTGTATGTACGTCCAACTGCAGATGGCGAGTATAAAGAGATTCAAGATTTTGATAAGGATGAAAGAAAAAGTTATGAACTTGAACAAAAAGTTTATGGTTATCTTACCATGGCTTTACCTACCGAGTTGTTGCATCAATTTAGTACTTGCAAGAAGGCTAAACAGTTATGGGATGCGTTATCTGCTCGATGTGAAGGCAATGATCAATATAAGAAGAGTAGACGAAAAGTTTTGAACAAGGAATTTGAGAATTTTCAACAATATGACAAAGAAAATATTTCTGCTCTTGTTTCTAGGTTTTCACATCTAATTAGTGAGATGAAAGTTGTCAAGATAGAAAAGACCAAGGAAGAATTGAAAGAAAAATTAATGGAAGCATTACCAGAGAAATGGGAAAGTTATATATTGTTGATTACTCATGACAAAGACTATTCCACATTATCATTTCATGATTTAACCGGAAAGCTTCATGCTCGAGAAATGGAAATGATGAATTCAAACAAGTCCACTGCTCAATTACAAAATCCTGAATTATATCATGGACAAAATTCTGCAAGTATCAATGCAAAGGCAAAATCATTCAGTGTTAATTCATCAAATCCACCTCAAACTGCTTTTGTTGTTGGTCATGGTTCAGAAAATTCTGGAAATTCTTCAAGAGGGTGTAACTTCACTGTTCCAAATCAGTCAAGTTCGACTTCATATTCAGCAAAAACACCGGATGAGCACTTGGCTAAAATCTCAGCTTTATTATCTTCATATTATGGGTTGCTGAATGGTGGTTTGACCACTTCTAATCTGATTGAAGAGGATTTCGATCAAATCGATCCTGATAATCTTGAGCAAATGGATATCAATTGGCAACTGGCAATGGTAGCTCAACGAGTTAAAAGATTCAAGAAAAAGACTGGATTTCAAAGTTTAAATCCAGATGGCAAAGTTGGCATTGATAAATCAAAGGCAAAATGCTTCAAATGTTCCAATTTTGGACATTTTGCTCGTGAGTGTTCAAAATCAACTGCTTCTTCATCAAAGTCTTCAACAACCTTGGTGTCTCAAGTTGATAAACATTATGATTGGGGGCAAACTTCTAATTCTCCAGTTTCGTTGACTGCCATTGCTCCTGCATCCAATGGAGGTTGTGATTGGGATGCTAATGTACTTGAAGCATTTGAAAAAGCACGAACATCAAATCAAGGTTATGATTGGGCTACTGATGACATTAATGATGAGTCTGCATGGACTGGTTCATCTGCGATGATTGCTCAAATTGTTCATAGTGATAATGAAGTAGAGATAACTGATTCTGAATCTGATTCAAGTGAATCTGGAAATAGTGGTTATGAATCCGTTTGTGAATTCTGTTCTCAGAAAAATAAGAAGATTCAAAGTCTGATTAAGGAAAATGAAGATTTGGTTGCTGATAAAGAAAAGTTGGAAGGTGTTGAGCAGGAATTTGAAAAGAAATTTACAAAATTATCTGCAGAAAAGGATGAATTTGTTCAAGAAGTGAAGAAATGGAAAGATGAAGCTGAGGATTCTGCAAAAGATTTTCAAAATCTTTTTGATAAATCAAAGTCCAGACTTGATACTCTTACTCAACTTTCTGGTGATCAAGCTACTAAGATTCAATCTTATCAGACTGATATGGAAAAGTTACTTGATGAGAAGAGGGAGTTGGTTAGAGTGAACAAGTTGCAAAATGCAAATTTGGATATTCAGAAAAGAAATGAAGATAAACTCGAGAAGGAATTGGTGGCCGGATTAGATGAGTTAAGATTGCAAAAGTATGAAACTAACAAAGTGGCAAAGAAGCTCATTGCAACAGAAAAAGAGTTGGCTGAAGCTCATCAAAGAATTTCTGAATTAAAGATTGAAGTCATTGATTCAAAACGTCTTTTGAACAATGTTACAAATTCTCAATCTTTTACAAGTTTTCTGGCCAAAGATGAAAATTTTGAGAAGATGTTTAACAAGACAGTCTCGCCACCAGGAAGTCTCAAAGAAGGATTTCATGATTTGAAAGACAAGGCTGAGATTGGTGATTATTCTGAGTTGGTTGGTTCTAAATCTATTGAAGAAAAGCAAGAAGACAAAGGCAAAAGTACTGAAGCTTCTGAAGCTCAAAAGGTTGTGTCTGGGTCTTCGTCTTCAAAAGCTGACATTGATGAAACAATTCTCCATGCTCAAAAAGATCTCAAGAAAGTTAAAGCTGAATTTTCTAGGTTGGCAAAGAATGGGCATAAGTCTACTGGAATGGGAGAAAAGGGTTTAGGAAAAAGTGTTGGTTTGGGATTTAAAAGAAAAGCTGATAAAGGTGGTAGTTCACAATTTTCAAAACCACAAAAACTAAAAAAAATCAATGTGAAGCAGGTGAAGAAAGATGTCTTCAAAGCTGAGAAGGTTCAACCTGAGAGATTCTATAAACTCAAGGGTTCGGAACAAATATTTACTGATAAAGAATTTCCGCTTCATTGCGTGGATGCTCAGAAAATTGCTGAAGTATTTGTGAAGACTACTGATCCGAGGAACAAGAAGAATCAATCTGCTAAATTTTCTTCTGGAGGATCAAATTCTACTTCAAAGAGCCCGACTTCGAAATGGGTTCATGATCATCGTTGTCAGGTATATGATAATTTTTATGATCATTTTGGAGATGAATATGTTTGTGAAGCTATGCAGGTTTCGAAGAAAAGAAACATACACAATCGTTTGTGTTACAATTGCCGACAAAAAGGGCATATATATGGCACAAGATTGTCATGTCACTGCTGCTTCTAGTTCAAGAAGAGAAAAGGTTTCATATGTTGGTAAACCTGCCAAACCGCGATTCATTGATGAATAATGCAGAGTGTTTGATGAATCCCCACAACCTACATTTTTCAAAACTCAAGGAAGATTTATTCCACGTTTTCAAAATGTTCCATATGTAGGTTGTTCGTCACAATCGACTGTGACAGGTTCATCAGATACTGATTTACCAAAACAACAACACTAGAAACCTAAGGTGGTTTCAAAAGGAAATCAAGATACTGGTCGACCAGAAGCAATTCGCTTCGGGTCATTTATCAACTGATGTGTTTGACCAGTGTGCAGGTACTTCTAGAAGACCTATCGGTGATTGAAAAGTTGCTGATGGAGGAGTATTCTGCTGATTTAACTTAAATTACATGCGATATCACATTTCAAAACTGAAATTTTTTCTGAAAACTAAACCTGAAAGGTATCCATGTCGAAAGGTCAATTTTCTTTCTTTTTACATTCCGTATGTAGTTTAGGGGGAGAACATTGAAAAACCAAAAATAACGTCTTTGTGTTTTTGTTTGTATTAAAATGAAAATCCAAAAAAAGAGTTTTCATTTTAAGGGGGAGAAAAACAGAAACATTGAAAAATAGAAAAATAGAAAAATACAAAAACATTGAAAAATGAGGAATTGATCTGACATAATTGGGAAATGATGGTACATTGGCTTACGTGTCTGGCTCATGGATAAAATAGATGAAAAAGCCATAAGATTATTGTTCGATGTACTTGGTAGGCTCGGCATTAAATCAGAAAGTATTCAGATGTGATAAACATTAAAATACTAATGCTTGACCATGTTGACAACATCTTGATGCATATTTCATGATATGTCAAGAAAAGATATGTGAAAAAGAAAATGAGAAGTCACTGTGTATACATGTGTTCATTTTGCAAAGATTTAAACTTGTTTGATGTTCTTTATTTTGTCAAACGATCGGACTTTCTTTGCGTATCGAAAGATCGACCTGATTGTTGTTCGTTTGACGTTCTGTTTTATTTTCTTTGGTGTTTCGTATAACTCATCGGACTTTCTCTGCGTGTACGGGAGTACCGACCTGATTGTTGTTGAGTTATACAACTTCAACTTGTTTTATTTTTTTTATTTTGTTAAATCCGAGGCCTTATCTGCGTATCGAACGATCGACCTTAAGGTAGACGATTTAACGTTCTTATTTCTTTTTGCATGGAACACAGTTGACTAAATCATGAATACAATCATTGTGTGTTTAAATCACAAATGAAGTCACAAAGTGTGATAAGCAGATACATATCTGAGTATGTCTGATAAAAAACAGAAACATTGAAAAATAGAAAAATACAAAAATACAAAAACATTGAAAAATGAGGAATTGATCCGACATAATTGGGAAATGATGGTACATTGGCTTACGTGTCTGGCTCATGGATAAAATAGATGAAAAAGCCATAAGATTATTGTTCAATGTACTTGGTATGCTCGGCATTAAATCAGAAAGTATTCAGATGTGATAAACGTTAAAATACTAATGCTTGACCATGTGGACAACATCTTGATGCATATTTCATGATATGTCAAGAAAAGATATGTGAAAAAGAAAATGAGAAGTCACTGTGTATACATGTGTTCATTTTGCAAAGATTTAAACTTGTTTGATTTTCTTTATTTGTCAAACGATCGGACTTTCTTTGCGTATCGAAAGATCGACCTGATTGTTGTTCGTTTGACGTTCTGTTTTATTTTCTTTGGTGTTTCGTATAACTCATCGGACTTTCTCTGCGTGTACGGGAGTACCGACCTGATTGTTGTTGAGTTATACAACTTCAACTTGTTTTATTTTTTTTATTTTGTTAAATTCGAGGCCTTATCTGCGTATCGAAAGATCGACCTTAAGGTAGACGATTTAACGTTCTTATTTCATTTTGCATGGAACACAGTTGACTAAATCATGAATACAATCATTGTGTGTTTAAATCACAAATGAAGTCACAAAGTGTGATAAGCAGATACATATCTGAGTATGTCTGATAGTGTGGGGTACACTGGTCAAAGCAAACTAAATCAATCAATAACATATCCAGATGGTATAAGTATGATTGTGCCTGAGTTTAAGATGGACAAATTATACCAGTAATCGACATGACTTGTGTGCTGAAGTAATTGAAATTGAAATGTAGTTCAGCATGTTATGTTCAATATGATCCCAAGTTGTGATCTTTCTCACGAAAGACAAAATAGTGTCTGATTCTGTAATGCATTTATGTTTCATATCTGAAAAGTTTAAAAAGATTTTAGGTGTGTTTTAGCATAAACTTAGAAAAATCAAAAAGATTTTAGGTGTGTTTTGATATGAAATTTCAAAAAGCCAAAAAGATTTTGTTTTTTATTTGTTTGCGACCGATTGACATGTGATACAAAATCAAAATTTAAAATTTTTCTTGGATTCTCGAAGAGAAGTTTTACGCCAAGATTAAATTAATTTTCAAAAGAAAAGGAAACCCGTTTCTGTCTTCTGAAATTACAGGTTATATGTGTCAAGACTCAAGCATGGTGAAAGGGGGAGTATGTTTTATCTTTCACAAATGGATCTTGAAGTTCAAAGTTGATTCAAGAGTGATCCAGCCATGCAAGCTCTTTTCCTGACAAGATTTCAAGTCAAAGATCGGATGCAGCAATGTTGAAGACTGAAGTTTAGTTAGAAAATAGATACACTACACGTTAAGGGGGAGTCTGTAGAAGCATATTCCTATGCTATGAGTGTCTCGTGTATTGTATCTATGTGAGGGTGTCTGAATATGAGTTGTGGTAGAAATGTTTTTAGTGGCGTATCACTTGGTCCGGCGGACCATGTGATCCGGTGTATCAGTTTGATACGCTGGGTGGTTAGTCACTTAGTATAAATAGTTAGTGTTAGAATGAGAGCTTAACACTTCTGAACGCTTCTGTCATTTCTACACTTTCTGTGTGTGTTTCTAGAGAGAGAAACTAGAGAGAGTTCATTGTAATCTCAAGTGATTCAATAACAATTCTCTTATTTACATTTGTTGTTGCTATGATTGATTGATACACGCAGTAGTAAGATCGTTTCTCGTTTCTACAAATTTATATACACATGCGTAAGAGTGTCATCAGATACTTCTGGTGTTGATTCAAGTTGTTCAAACTGTGACTTGTAATCAAACATCCAGTCCGGTCCAACACCTTTGGGTGGTAGAGTGTAGGATTGAAACTCAACATGTAAGTACTTTGCCACAGTACCAGTCTGCTTATTGAATACCTGTTTCTTCTGATTCGAGTAACTGACAAATAATCCTTCAAAGACCTTGTCGTCAAACTTGCCCGCAGACGTCAACACAGTACAAGGACACCCAAAAGGCTCCAAATATTTGAGATTTGGCTTACGATTCTTGAGATGTTCATAACAAGTCTTCCTAAGTCGTTTGACTGTAAGCACTCGATTTAGCACATAACATGCTGTGTTGATCGCTTCTGTCCAGAAATGTACCGGAAGTTGAGCATCAGCCAACATTGTTCGTGTTATCTTAATAAATGCGCGATTCTTCCTCTACGCAAAGCCGTTTTGATGAGGTGTATATGGCGTACTAAATTCATGTACGATTCCTTTGTCTAAACAAATGTCCTCACGGCAGTGTTGCTAAACTCCGTGCCATTGTCGCTGCGAATTCTTCTTACTCTCAACTTATATAATGACTCAAGTGTAGTGATTAGGTTGATTAGGATCCTAGAAGCTTCATCTTTGGAGACCAGAAAATCGACCCATGAAAATCTTGAGAATTCGTCGGTCACCACAAGATAGTACCAGTTTCCTGAAAAGCTTTTACGATTCACAGGACCGAATAAATTGTTAGAGCATATTCCTATGCTACCGTGTGTCTTGTGTATTGTATCTAGTCTAGAGCGTCTTTGTGAGCCATAGTTGTAACATACCAAGGTGCTGTACCAAATGGTACGCCGTACCAATTGGTACACCCGTACCAAATGGTATGCCAGTTGGTACGCTGGTATGTTGGTAACTATAAATAGTTCATGTTAGAGAGAGTTCATTAGTTCCGTTATTTTACTACATCTTAACTATGTGTATCTGAGTGTGTTTCTCTCTCTAGCTTGTATCTCTTTGTGAATCAATAAAGCAAAGCTTTGTTTACATCCGTGTTTATTCTCGATTTATTGAATCATGCAGTAGTAAGATCCCTGAGTGGTTTTGCAAGTGGTATCAAAGCAATCCAGGTTGCTCTACTGCTGCGATTTGGTCCATTTTCGAGTTTTAGAGAGAGAAATCTTGGGTTTGGTGCGTTTTTTATCAAATTTTCGCAATTCTGAGTGATTCCGAGGATAAAAATTATTTCTGAGTGTTCCTAGAGTGTTTTCACATCTTCCTGCTCCAATTTCCCGCTTAAAACGTCAAAATTCGTGAAAATTCAAAAATTTCAGTTTGGTTCGCTCGAAGAATAGCTGGTACACAAGGCAATCTTCATCAGCTTCTGGTACGCTGAAATCTGGTCCGGAAGACAATCTTCAAGTTTGGTCCGTGACGGTTACTTTCTGGTACGCTGGCAGTTACGCCGTACCAAATTGGTACGCTGCTCAAACTGGTACGCTGAATTTTCTGGTCCGCTGATCTGATTTGGTCCATAGGGTGGTATGCTGAAGATCTGGTACATTTTTGGTCCGCTTTGAGTATTTGGTACGCTGGTTTTCTTGGTCCGCAGCTTGGTACGTTGGTAGAAAAGTGACCTTCACTAAAACTGACGTAACTTGAGAACCGTTAAGAGTTACGGGAGCTAATACCAGCCAAAACGTTCGTCTCGACGAGATCTATACTTTTACTGGCCTAATGGCCAGTGTCCCTCCGGTTTCACCACCAAAATCCACTTGGAAGACCTTCATTTTTGAGTTTGAAGTTTTGACGGTCAATTTTTAACTTCAAGATGAGCGATTTTCATGCATTTTCAGCTGCTCAAACATCGTTGCAAGCAATGATGAATTATGAAAATGAGATAGGAACAACTCAGAAGGTTCCTAAGTTGCTACGATTGGAAGATTACTATAATTGGAGGAGTCGTTTTGAATCTTACATTTTTTCACAAGATGTTGATTGTTGGATTTCAATTGAGAAAGAATATGAGCATCCGATGATAGGTCCCAACAATCCAAAGATGATTAGTAGTTTTGATGCAGAGGAACGAAAACTTTTTTCCAGAAAAAAGAAAACATATAGTTATCTTACAATGACCTTACGAAAAGATCTAATGCATCAATTTAAGCAACATACAACGGCTAAGGAATTATGGGATGCTATTGCTGAAAGATGTGAGGGCAACGATCAATACAAGAAGACTCGGAAGAAAGTATTAAAGAAAGAATTCAATAATTTTAGACATTGTGATAATGAAAAGGTGTTAGATTTGATTGCAAGGTTTTCACACTTGATCAATGAACTTGATGTTGTAGGGGTCAAGAAAGAGAGTGAATAACTGAAAGAGAAGTTTCTAGAAGCATTACCCGAAAAGTGGGAAAACTATGTAATGATGTTGGCTAATGATCCAAGTTATACAAATTGGACATTCAATCAACTAACTAGCAAGTTACAAGCTCGAGAGATGGAATTGATAGTCAAGAAGTCAGCATCTCCTTCGATTCAAAATCCTGAATTGTATTTTGGAGAAAATGTTGCTACCGTGCATGCTAAAGCAAAATCTCATTTTAGTTCAAGCATTAATCCACCAGCAACAGATTTTCTTGCTGGAACGTCTGAAAATACTGGTTATTCTTCGGGTTGTAGTTTTACTATTCCCGATAGATCATCAAGCAAGTCTACTGCTAATCAAGCTACTGAAGATCTAGCTGTATTGCTATCTGCTTTCATATCATTTTCATCTGGATCCATATTTAGTCAAATTGGTAATTCTAGTATGTTTCCAGAGGATTTAAGTCAGATGGATGATGATCAGCTGCATTAGTTAGATTTGGAGTGGCAATTTGCTATGCTTGTTCAAAGAGGAAAAAGATTTATGAAGAAACATAGACAACAATCTCTTTTTCAAGGAGGAAAGTTTGGTTTAGATAAGTCGAAGCTTAAATGTTTCAAATGTTCTAAATTTGGACATTTTGCTCGAGAATGCAATCAATCATCATCTGATAAGTCTAATTCGGATAAGCATGCTCAACCTAAAGATGCAAAGGCTCTAGTAGCCGAGGGAGGTTATGATTGGGCTGCATATTTTCCGGATGAATCTGCATTTTTAGTCCACTCTCCAGAAAATTATGGATTGATGGAAAATATTGAGGTTGAATCAAGTGGGTATGCATCTGAGATCAATAAATCTGAAACAAGTGATTCTGACGATAATGGTTATGAGTCAACTTGTGAATTTTGTGCTCAAAAGGATAGAAAAATTCGAGAATTGGTTCAATAAAAAGAAGGGTTAATGGTTGAAAGAACAAAGAAGGAAGAAGAATTAGAATGTTTCACAAAGAAGTTTGAAGATTCTGATGAGATTCTAAAGATAAATGAGAAATTAGTCAAAGAAAAGAATGTTTTGATGGAAGAGTTTGTAGAGCTTCAGACAAAATTGGATGAACTGGTCCGTGCAGATAAAGAACAAATTTTGAAGTTGCAAACTGAGAATGAAGAGTTGGTTAAAAGTGTTGAGAAGTGGGAGAGTGAAGCAAAAGATGTCATTGGTGATTTTGATGCTTTATTTCAGAAATCCACTGCAAAAGTTGAAGAGCTGAAGCAATCTTATGATGAATTGAAGAAAGAATTTGATGAAGTTACTGCTCTAGAAAACCAATATCGATTGGTTCATTCTAAATTATAAGAGAAAGTTATCAGTTTGAAAGAAGAAAATCAATTACTGAAAAGAAATATTGAGATTCATGAGGGCAGGGTGAAGAAAATTACTCAAGAAGTGTATGGTGCCCATGATCAGATGCGACAGGAGAAGTTTGTGTCTAATAGAGCTTCGGAGCAATTGATTGATTCAGAAAAAGCGTTGGGGGAAGCTCAAAAGAAAATATTTGATTTGAATGTTGAAGTATTGGATCTTAAAAGGCAACTGAACAATTTGAATAATTCATATTCTTTCACAAGTTACTTGTGCAAAGATGAGAATTTCAAGAAGGTTTTTGGAAGCGAAGAGCATAATCAAATTCCACATCCAGTTATTCAATCTGATGCTCTAGCTGATATTGATTTTTCTGATGTAACTGGAGATTATTTTAAATTTGTGTTTGAAAAATCTGGGAAGAAGGATTCTAAGGTTTCAACCAAGACAAGGGAAAAGAAGGAAAGTTTGATTGATAAATCTACATCAAAGTTTGTATCTGGTGGGTTTATATATGTTGAGGGAGTTGTTTCTGCTGGGAAACAGATTGCAAAAGATAATAAAGAATTGAATGAAGAACAAGTTGCTGCAAAATTGGTTGAAGCTAACAAGTTGAAGGATATTAAAGCTTCATTCAATCAAGCTCCTAAATTTGGTCCTTCAAGTTCTCAAGTCGATTTAACTAAGCTACCTGGTTACAAACGTTCTGGTTTGGGTAGTGAAGGCAAGAAGTTTGAGAAGAAAAATCATAAAAATGTGTGAAAGAAGGTTAAGAAAGAAAAGAAAGACACTAGTTTGGATCAAATTTATCACCTGGCTCAAGTATTCATTTCCACCATGCAAAGGGCATTTGGAGGCAAACAAAAGAAGCAGGATTCATCTGAAAGTTCTCTAAAAGAATATTCATCTGGATCTAATTCTACACCTCAAAGTCCTACATCTAACTGGGTGCATGCAATCAGGTTTTAAGTATTTGATGATAATTCTGATAATTCTGATTCTAATGATAGATGTGATACATTTCAGGGCAAACTACAATCTAAACGATCATATCGTTTGTGCTATCAATGTCGCCGAAAGGGACACATGGCACAGGATTGTCCTGTAAATGTTAAAAGATCATTTTATACCAAATCTGCCAAATTTGTGGATGATTCAGGAAGAATTTTTACTGAATCCCCAACTAACAAAACTAAATCTCAAAAGAAATCATTTTTCAAATTTGGTTCAAGTATTGGTGGTTCATCTCCGGATGATGACTCGATGCAAAATGAAAAAGTAAACATGCAGTGGCGACCTAAAGTGGTCAGCAAAGCTGCAACTGATTTTGTGGAAGACACTGGTCGACCAGAAGCTGTGTGCTTCGGGTCATTTGAATACTAATCATTTAAACCAGTGTGCAGGGTACTACAAAAAGACCAATTGGTGATTGTGAAGTTCAAGCTTCCAGTGATTGCTGATAGTGGAGTCTCTTGCTTAACTTAAATTGAATGCTTCATATTTCAAAATTGAAATTTTTGTAAAAGCTAAACGGAAAAGGTATCACTATCGATTGGTCAATTTTCATTCTTTTACATTCCGTCTGTAGTTTAGAGGGAGAAAATTGAAATACCAAAAATAGTGTCTCTATGTTTTTGTTAAAATGAAAATGCAAAAATAGAGTTTTCATTCTAAGGGGGAGAAAATAGAAAAATACAAAAACATTGATAAGCAGAAAAATACAAAAACATTGAAAAATGAGAAATTGATCTGACAAAATTGGGAAATGATGGTACATTGGCTTACTTGTCTGACTCATGAATAAAATAGATGAAAAAGCCATAAGTTCATTGCTCGATGTGCTTGGTAGGCTCGACATTAAATCAGAAATTATTCAGATGTGATAAACACATTAAATACTAATGCTTGACCAAGTGGACAACATCTCGATGCGTATCTCATGATATCAAGAAAAAGATATGTGAAAAAGAGAAAAATGAGAAGTCACTATGTATACATGTGTTCATTTTGCAAAGATTTAAACTTGTTAGATTTTCTTTATTTTGTCAAACAATCGGACTTTCTCTGCATGTCCACAAGACCGACCTGATTGTTGTTCGTTTGACGTTCTGCTTTATTTTCTTTGGTGTTTCGTATAACTCATCGGACTTTCTCTGCGTATACGGGAGTACCGACCTGATTGCTGTTGGGTTATAAAATTTCAACTTGTTTTATTTTCTTATTTTGTTAAATCCAAGGCCTTATCTACGTATCGAAAAATCGACCTTAAGGTACATTGAAGAAAATCAAACAAGTTTAAATCTTTGCAAAATGAATACATGTATACACAGTGACTTCTCATTTTCTTTTTCACATATCTTTTTCTTGATATATCATGAGATACGCATCAAGATATTGTCCACTTGGTCAAGCATTAGTATTTAATGTGTTTATCACATCTGAATACTTTCTGATTTAATGTCGAGCCTACCAAGCACATCGAGCAATGATCTTATGACTTTTTCATCTATTTTATCCATGAGCCAGACATGTAAGCCAATGTACCATCATTTCCCAATTATGTCGGATACAATTCCTCATTTTTCAATGTTTTTGTATTTTTCTATTTTTCAATGTTTTTGTATTTTCTGTTTTTCTCCCCCTTAAAATGAAAACTCTATTTTTGGATTTTCATTTTAATACAAACAAAAACACAAAGACGCTATTTTTGATTTTTCAATTTTCTCCCCCTAAACTACATACGGAATGTAAAATGAAAGAAAATTGAACTTTCGACATGGATACCTTTCAGGGTTAACGTTCAGAAAAATAAAAATTCAGTTTTGAAATTGTTATCACATGAAATTTAACTTAAATCAGCAGAATACTCCTCCGTCAGCAACTTTTCAATCACCGATAGGTCTTCTAGAAGTACCTGCACACTGGTCAAACACATCAGTTTATAAATGACCCGAAGCGAATCGCTTCTGGTCGACCAGTATCTTGATTTCTTTTTGAAACCACTTTAGGTTTCCAATGTTGTTGTTTTGGTAAATCAGTATCTGATGAACCAGTCACAGTTGATTGTGACGAACAACCAACATATGGAACATTTTGAAAACGAGGAATAAATCTTCCTTGAGTTTTGAAAAACGTAGGTTGTGGGTATTCATCAAATACTCGGCCATTTGCATCAATGAATCATTGTTTGGTAGCTTTTCCAACAAATGGAACCTTTCCTTTTCGTGAACTAGAAGCAGCAGAAACCGGACACTCTTGTGCCATATGCCCTTTTTGTCGGCAACTATAACACAAGCGATTGTTTACATTTCGCCTTTTGGGAATCTGCAAAGCTTCACCAACATATTTATCTCCAAAATGATCATAAAAATTATCAAATACCTGAAAACGATGATCATGAACCCATTTGGATGTCAGGCTCTTTGGTGTAGAATTGGATCCTACAGAAGAATATTTAGCACCTTGTTGCTTCTTGGTCTTTGAATCAACATTCTTCACAAAAACTTCAGCAACTTTCCGAGCATCTACGCAATGTAGCGGGAATTCTTTATCAGAAAATATTTGTTCCGAACCCTTGAGTTTGTAGAACCTCTCGGGTTAAACTTTTTCAGCTTTAAAAACTTCTTTCTTTACTTTCTTCAAATGTTGTTGCTGTTGAACCTTTGAAACATTCACATCAACCTGTTTCTTTTGAAATCTTAAGCCTGTATATTTTCCAGAAACCTTCTCTTCTGAATCAGATGATTTATGCCCGTTCTTTGCAAGACGAGAAAATTCAGTTTTAACTTTCTTGAGATCTTTTAGAGCATTGATAATTGTTTCATCAATGTCAGCTTTTGAAGACAAAGACCCAGACACAACCTGTTGAGCTTCAGAAGCTTCAGTACTTTTGCCTTTTTCCTCTTGCTTTTCTTCAACATATTTGGAACCAACAAACTCAAAATAATCACCAATCTCAGCCTTTTCTTTCAAATCATGAACGCCTTCTTTAAGACTTCCTGGTGGTGATACAGTTTTGTTGAACATCCTTTCAAAATTCTCATCCTTTGCCAAGAAACATGTAAAAGATTGTGAAATAGTAACATTGTTCAAAAGACGTTTTGAATCAATGACTTCAATCTTTAATTCAGAAATTCGTTGATGAGCTTCAGTCAACTCCTTTTCTGATGCAATCAACTTCTTTGCCACTTTATTAGTTTCATACTTTTGCAATCTCAACTCATCTAGAGCAGCCAACAATTCCTTCTCGAGTTTATCTTCATTTCTTTTCTGAATATCCAAATTTGCATTTTGCAACTTGTTCACTCTAACCAACTCCCTTTTCTCATCAAGTAACTTTTCCATATCAGTCTGATAAGATTGAATCTTAGTAGCTTGGTCATCAGACAGTTGAGTAAGTGTATCAAGTCAGGACTTTGATTTGTCAAAAAGATTTTGAAAATCGTTTGCTGTATCCTCAGCTTCATCTTTCCATTTCTGTACTTCTTTGACTAATTCAGCCTTTTCTTCAGACAACTTTGTAAATTTCTTTTCAAATTCCTGCTCAACACCTTGAAACTACAACTCTTTTTCAACTAACTCTGTCTGGAAAACTGAAACCTTTTCTTTTTGAGATTTTAACTCTTGGATCATACCTTCCAACTTTTCTCTATCAGCAACCAAATCTTCTTTTTCCTTAACTAAACCATAAATCATCTTATCTTTTTGAGAACAAAACTCACAGACAGATTCATAACCACTATTTCCGGAACTACTAACATCTGAATCAGAATCTGTTATCTCTTCTTCATCATCACTGTGAACAATCTGAGCAACAAAACAAGACTCATCAGGAAAATCAGCAGCCCAATCATAACCTTCATTCGATGTTTGTTCTTTTGATGCAGAAGAAATAGCAGTCAAAGAAATTTGAGGTGAAGTAGTTTTATTCGTTGTTTGAACCACCTTTTCTTTTACGGGACACTCACGAGCAAAATGGCCATATTTGGAACCTTTGAAACATTTGATCTGTGACTTATTTAAACCAAGTTTGTCTCCTTGAAAAATAGATGTCGTTCCATGTTTCTTAATAAACCTTCTACCTCTTTCAGTTAGCATAGCGAACTGCCACTCCAAATCTAATTTGTTCAACTGATCTTCATCCATATGATCTAAATCCTCTCTATATAGACAAGTTTTACCAATTTGACTAAATATATCTCCAGAAGAAGATGATATGAATCCAGATAACAACCCAACTAAATCTTCAGCTGACTTCCCATTAATCGAACTAGCAGATGATCTATCAGGAGTAGTGAAACTGCACCCCCTTGATGAACTCTCATACTTTCCTGATCCATGATCAGCAACAAATGCTGTTTGAGGTGGATTTGATGTATCATAACCAAATGATTTAGACTTTGCATTGATACTTGCAGAATTTTGTCCATGATATAACTCAGGATTTTGTAATTGAGCAGTGGACTTGTTTGAATTCATCATTTCCATTTCTCGAGCATGAAGCTTTCCAGTCAAATCATGAAATGATAATGTGGAATAGTCTTTGTCATGAGTAACCAACAACACATAATTTTCCCATTTCTCTGGTAATGCTTCCATCAATTTCTCTTTCAATTCTTCCTCGGTCTTTTCAATCTTGACCACTTTCATCTCACTAATTAGATGTGAAAATCTTGAAACAAGAGCAGAAATATTTTCTTTGTCGTATTGTTGAAAATTTTCAAATTTTTTGTTCAAAACTTTCCTTCTACTCTTCTTATACTGATCATTTCCTTCACATCGAGCAGATAAAGCATCCCATAACTGTTTAGCCTTCTTGCAAGTACTCTAGAGACAGAGTAGGGCCCCCCTCCCACACACTTCGGTCTGTGCCTTCATCTTCAAAATGCTCGCTCAGACGTATGGCCTCTGTGTAGCCAACAGCTGAGGCCTCAAATATGAGTACATTCATACCCCTGTGGCCTCTCGGTCCATAAGAATGGCGGGCCCTCACCGCTGCATATGACCCAAAGTAGTCAAGAAGCTCCTGGTTTCCCATCCCAGTCCACTGAAAGCCAGATTTCATATTAGTAAATTCATTTACAGCATGAAAGTAAGAAACAAACATATAGTAAACAAGAACTATGGTAATATGATATACCTTGTCAATTTCTTCCTTTTCAAGTTGTGTATTCATGATGACAACCATCGGTGGCCACACTATTTCCTTGTCTTTAACATCGTCATTCAGTCCCTTCCATTGTCCGTACGATTCGCCTGCTGGATTAAGCGTAGCCCTCCTTATACGTAATTCTTCCTCCAAAATTACAGCAAGTTCCCGATGAATCTTTACTCTTTTCGACCCTTTTGTTTTGGCGTGTGTCACCAGGGAGAATAGAGTGTTGTACCAGTTAATAGCACTAGGAACATTCTGGTAAGCGGGGCAATGCCACTGCCTCGTTGGCTCGTTGATTTGGTCAGGGTCAGAGTATCCAAAGTTCCAAAGAAGTCAGCATACCACCTGTTCTTTTTCCTTTCCTCGTGGCTTTTAAGGACTTCATCTGAATCATACTCATCACTTAGAAGCTCATCATCATTAGATTCATCGATTTCCTCATCGTCATCCTCATCTTCAACATGTTCTTCCTGAACAACAGGTTGAGGATTTGGAACATTATTCCCTGCCTGCCAGGAGTTACCGGGCCTCGAATGCCAGTTCCATCCACTCTTCAGCGGTGGAGGGATTGCATTTGGGTTGCGAATATAGTGGTTCTCATAGTATCTGTTCACTGGTTGATTGATAACACCTACACCACCTCTGCCACCTGTTTGAGCCGCCCTTACTGGTGCATTTACCCGTGCACCAACTCTCTGACCATCAGGTTGACCCCATGCGTTCGGTTTAGTAACCTGAGAAGCCCATTGCTTCGTAGCAGTAACATTTCCAGGTTTGCTTTTGTTCTTCTTCGAAATTACCTCCCAACCACCATCCTGGCTCGAACCCAGGCTCACATCTTGGACTGCTTGGTTCAACTGATCAACATCAAAGTTAGAAGAAGCCCCGACTACACTTTTACCCTTGTTAGACTGCCCACCTCCCCTGTTGGAACTCATCTGCAAAAAAGTCACAAACCTAACAATTAAATTTTATCAATACTGTAGCGCCATTATCGTAAATAGTATCGTGTCTATAATTATAAATGGCAATTTTATAGTTATTATCATCTAATACTAACTGAAAAACAGGATGAGAAATGGCAATTTTACAGTTAGCGAGAAAGAAAGAAGCATCTTAAATTTTCAAACCAAAATTAACTATCAGATCAACGTCATGAACAAGTGAACAAGTTCTAGTCTCTACTAGGGCTTATACAACCTTATACATCTTCTTGGGTAACTGTAAGCTCTACAACCAAGGCTATAAATCGTCGAAAGTTCTTAAGGATGCTCGTGAGATGATCTCCATGCCCAATTTTTATAGATTTAACCCAACAAGATTTAATATAATTAGTCCACCACCTTTGCAGTTTTTTTATAAAACTAAAAATTAGTGTTTATTTTCCAAACTTTTAATATTTTTTTCGTCGCTTAGACGTATGGCCTCTGTGTAGCCAACGGCTGAGGCCTCAAATATGAGTACACTCATACCCCTGTGGCCTCTCGATCCATAAGAATGGCGGGCCCTCACCGCTACATATGACCCAAAGTAGTCAAGAAGCTCCTGGTTTCCCATCCTAGTCCATTGAAAGCCTGATTTCATATTAGTAAATTCATTTACAACATGAAAGTAAGAAACAAACATATAGTAAACAAGAATTATGGTAATATGATATACCTTGTCATTTTCTTCCTATTACGAAATCAGATTGTCCTACATATATATGTTCAAATATATATGTATAATGTTGAGGATATCAGTACAACCTAATTTGTATCATATGATTTGTTTACAAAATATGTGGAATTAAACCAAGGGAAGTTGCTCCTGAGGAATTGCCTAAGACTATTCCGGATCAAATTATCTCGGAAGACAGTCCCAAGGTAGTTTCTCCTTAAAAAATCATCCACAATCTTTAGCTTCAAGCTGTTCCGGAAGAAGTTATTCCCAGATAACTGGATCCGAGAGAACTGCATTTAATTCGGACATATTGAATGTTTCAGTTAACACCCCTCGAGGTAATTCTCTCTCATAACTGTCCCGAGAAAATTTCCTTGACCTAACTTCCCGTCAAAAGACTCAAACTCTCCACAGAAACCCAAATCTTTCTTCAATCCAAACCCACTGAAAATCATTTTTCCGTGAGAACTCTTCTTAAAACATCATCCGGAAGAACTTTAATTCATTTTCAGGATTTGAATAATCTGGTAACATCGACTGAATGTTGGTTCTTTAACAGCCGGTAACATAGACTAAGTCTGGTAACATCGACTGAATGTAGGTTCTTTAACAGCATCCAGACTGAATTTGAATTTGGTAACATCGACTGAATGTCGGGTCTTTAACAGACGGTAACATAGACTGAATCTGGTAGCATCGACTGAATTTGGAATTTTAATTCATTTTCCTAGTGTTTTTTGTTAAGGATTTATTTCAGGATGAAAGTTAAGGTTGTCCGGATTAAGTTTTCCGAGACATGTCCCGGAAGAACTTTCAACCAATCGGTCCATTATTCCGAGAGAACTGACCGAGAAAATTCTCTTCAAGCTGTTTCGGAAGAAGTTATTCCGAGATAACTGGATCCGAGAGAACTGCATTTAATTCGGACATATTGAATGTTTCAGTTAACACCCCTCGAGGTAATTCTCTCTCATAACTGTTCCGAGAAAATTTCCTTGACCTAACTTCCCGTCAAAATACTCAAACTCTCCACAAATCCAAACCCACAGAAGATCATTTTTTAGATAAACATGTAATTGATCATATTAGAAGGGGAAATATGTAAATACTCATTAAGAGTATTATAGTCATTTAATGATTTTTTTTTAAATGAATTGCGCAAATATGTAATATATATAGTTTAGAAAGGGGATATATGTAATTAAGGTTTAGGTTTGGTTATATATGTAATAAAATGACTTAAGAACTTCATTCGACTTTTCAGTAACCGAACCTTCATTCTCCGTGGAGGCTTTTCATTTTCTCTGGTTCCTAATCTTCATCTTCCAATTAATTTCTCAAGCATTACAATCTCTTTGCGATATCTTTATCCGGTAAGAACTTCATTCGACTTTTCATTGCGTTTTACTTGCACGAGGGTTTCACTGTTCATCAATTGTATTGCTCAAATCGATATCAAATTAGGGCATTCCCACTGCGATCTATCTGTTTATGCGTATGGATACTATTCAACATCTGTAAAATTGATCAAAATTACAAACATGCCACATTTGATCAAAATTACAATGTAGCTTTGTGTCTGTAAAGGTGTATTTATATTTATATATGTTCATCCTTCTCCTATTTTGGACAGCTTGTTTGTTGTTATTGTTATTAGTATTTGGTTAAATTATCTTGTATAGACTTGCTTTCTGTTTGTTTTTATGAAGTCAGAATGGAACATGCACTTTCTCAATCTGATAAAAATTTGAAGTACAGAACGCGATATGAGTTGTTCTTTCGGACCTGTCATTCTTTAACCGTTGACCAGATTAAAGAAAAAAGGTGGCTTTGCCCTGTTTGTCATGCCAATGGCGGTCGTGGTGCATTTAAACAGTTTGTCAATCTACAATCTCTAATTTCACACTTTGAAACAAAATCTGACATAAAATTAAAGGTCCACAGAAAACTAACTGAACTGTTTTAGGATTATATGAGATTAAAAGGATCAACTGTTAATACAGCTGGCAAATTCTATGGACAATGGAAGGGGCCAAGTGAAGTTGTAAAAGACAGACAAATAGTTTCGCCACCAATGCCACCAATGCTTGTAAAGGACATAGAAATAGTTTGGCCACCAATGGTTATTATCAGGAATACGGGACTACTCAGACAAGAAAATCAAAAGGTGTGTATCCTTATCGGGTGTATCCTTCTCATGTACATGTATGAAAGTTTTTTTTTGTGTGTGTGTGTCTGTTTGTTATAATTATGTTACTGAAATAAAACTTTGCTTTCAGTGGGTAGGCATAGGGAATGAAGAGC